>JAUYWV010135146.1:0-19464 GCA_032274565.1 Nematoplana nigrocapitula
TAAACCAAATTTACAGAACTATACATATTTACCAATTGTGCATTTAATTACATTTATGTAAATAAGTGTTTAATTATACTGATTTCCTATGTTAGTTTCACTTTCAACATAGTGTATATAAATAGAAGATCAAGATAAAAAATTGTTAAATATATGTTTACATAAGGTAGTATTGAGTGATTATATATACCGCATGACTATTTTTCCAAACTTTGACTGACTGTAATTACTTTATGTTTGCTAGGAAATACTTGATATTTGAAATTTGTGTCAGTCTAGTAAGCCTCTATCAGCAGTACTCAATTTAATTATTTCCTTATTGACATAAAAAAGTTATGAAGCCTCAAAATGTCAAAAAATGGGCTCCGACGGCAGATTTTTTTGACACCTGAAATATTTTTTATGGTAATTGGAAATTATTTATATTATGCAATAATATAGATCAGTACCATCTTAGAACATGTGTGATTATTTTAGTTCTTCCTAATATACATAAAAGTTAAAGTAAATTAAAAATGTGTTAATTTGTTTAAATTGGCCAAATTTGGAATGAAAATTAACCCCCTTAAACCAACGCAGAAGATGGCAGTTTTTCACATATATATTGTACATAAATAGAAGATCAAGATAAAAAAAATAATTCACATTCACAGAAATTACTATTACGTGGTTATATATAGCACATATGACCATTTTTCCACATTTATGAATTAATTTTTAATTACTGAATGTAATTATTTTATGTTTGCTCGGAAATGCTTGACATTTGACATTTGTGTCAGTCTATTAACCCTCTATGAGCATTATTAGATTTAATGATTTCTTTATTTACATAAAAAAGTTATGAGGCCTCAAAATGTCAAAAACATATGAATTTTTGACACCTGAAATATTTTTTCTGTTATTTTGGAAATTGATTATATTATGTTATAATATAGATCAGTACCATCTTACAACATGTGTGATTTTTTTTAGTTACAGCAAATTAAAAATGTTCTTTTGTCAGCCGACACCTTTTTCTGGTCGAAATCATCCATTTCAATGGCCTATAAAATCAATGCTGTTCAATATTTGTCAAAAATATTTCAGATTTGTCCTATTTGGGTCCCAATTATGCTATACACCAAATTTTAGCTAATTATAAATTCTGATGAAAACATGACCCAGAAGACATTAATCATTATTGCATCTCTACAAAAGGGTTTGCCTGTTTACATGCCATGCTTGGATAAGTCAATGCCTGCTAAGCAGAAAATTGGAGGTGTAAACCTACTGTACCTTGAATTAGTTGTCTATTCTGAGTTAGATATGAATTTTTTATTTATTTATAAATCTTGAAAATTGAAGCAAAATATTTAGATTTTAGATAAATTGACGTACAATAGGTATTTGCATTTTAAGCTGCCATTTCTGATGAAGTTTCCATTTTTAATTTTACATATTATTACATATAAATATATTTTAGGCTTATAAAAATAATATAAAATTTTCTGGTATATGGATATGGATACTACCATGTTTATGACATAGATAATCTATGTTATCCTAATGTAAGTCCACATTGTTGTAATGCAATTATTAGAATAATATTTTAACTACTGGAGAAAACTGTAATGATGCGTCCACATGATCAGACTTTTTCTTCAGATTTGAGTAGATACAATATCGTTCGATGTTGTGCAATTTTTTTCAAATCAAAAGTAATAAAATTTGATCATGTGGATGCAGCGTAGCAATTTTAAATGATACGATTTAAACTATTTATAATAGTGACTGCCTTTCAAAGAATACCTCATAAAAACGAAAATTTGACAGAAATTGAACATGTCTGATTTCTTTCGATTCCATTCGATTCAACAAAATCGAATGAAATCGGACAAGAGTCGTATCGAATTGAAATGAAATGACCATATGGCCACACCTTTCGACAAAAATCGATGTTGAATCGAATCAAAATTAATAAAATCTGATCATGTGGATGCAGCGTAATTGTTGACATCCTTTTATAAACTGAAATTTATCTACTGCATTAGATAAAAAAGACTATCTACAGTATGTTAGACCTATCTAAGAAGGAGTTTCTATTAGTGGCAAAGTTAGATACTAATGGAATTAGAGTTGATTTATATCCCTATTATTCCAATAATCTAACTATTTATTCTTTCCAAGATATAGGTCATCAATTGGTCTCCAGGTAAATATGAAGAATAAGGAAAAAGTTGAAAAAAGTAATCCTAAAATATACAATAAAAGGTAGGTGTTAATTATTTAGAAATGTTTGTCAGTGGGTAAAAAATAAGTGAAAGTACAAATACTAGCCATCTATTGCTGGCATGACTGGAATGGATATTACAGTTGCTATTGCATATACAAATGATGTTAACTCAAATTGATTGCACTAATAACTACTATATAATAAAGTGGAAGCTTGCATAGTTGTGTCATTCTTTCATAGTCTAGCAATGTCAACTGGTTGGAATAGTGAAAACTATATCATATGCATCAAGTTGGTATAGCTGTGTCAAATATCTTATAAAGATATCCTAATATCTGCAAAGTTACCAAATTTAGGCCATATATCAATTGCTATATCTAATTGATAAAAAAATAAAAGGACTGTGTTTCTGGGAAATATACTTGTAATAATTACTATATGTTTAAATGTTTAGCTTGTACTAATCATAGATATTTTCCCACAATATTTGTTAATATAATATTGCTGTTTTTTTCTCAGCCGGCCAAAGACCTATGCATAAAGGAGAAGCAGTAACATTGAGGACAATTTTGACAGATTGGAATATTTTTGATGACTCACTCTTTTCAGTATATAGAAGTTTTCAGTTGAGGACAATTTTGACAAATTGCAATATTTTTGATGACTGACTCTTTTCAGTGTATAGAAGTTTTCAGTTGATGACAATTTTGACAGATATTGCAATATTTTTGGTGACTCGTTCTATTTAGTGTACAGAAGTGTTCAGTTGAGGACAATTTTGACAGATTGCAATATTTTGGTGACATATTCTATTCAACGTATAGAAATGTTCAGTTGAGGACAATTTTGATAGATTGCAATATTTTTGGTGATTCACTCTTTTCAGTTGAGGATAATTTTGACAGATTGCAATATTTTTGATGACTCACTCTTTTCAGTGTATAGAAGTTTTCAGTTGAGGACAATTTTGACAGATTTCGTAATATTTTTGGTGGCATATTCAATTCAATGTATAGAAATGTTCAGTTGAGGACAATTTTGACAGATTGCAATATTTTTAGTAATTCACTCTTTGCAGTATATAGAAGTTTTCAGTTGAGGATAATTTTGACAGATTGCAATACTTTTGGTGACTCAATCTATTCAATGTATAGAAGTGTTTAGTTGAGGACAATTTTGACAGATTGCAATATTTTTGGTGATTCACTCTTTTCAGTATATGGAAGTGTTTAGTTGAGGACAATTTTGACAAATTGCAATATTTTTGGTGATTCACTCTTTATAGTATATAAAAGTTTTCAGTTGAGGATAATTTTGACAGATTTTGTAATACTTTTGGTGACTTGTTCTATTTAGTGAACAGAAGTGAAAAAATAATTTATTATTATTATTCTAATAATATTATTAAGTCTATTACAGTATTAGAAAACTATATTATTATTTATTAGTTTTAGACTTATTTTATTATATACATAGTTATTAAATATTAGAATTTGTTTTTTAAAAAAGTAAGATAACATATAAATATATCAAAAATTGTAAGTTTTGTTTAATAATATTAATAATAATTAATTCAGTCAACTATCAAGACACAAGACTAAGTTAAAGTATATAAAATATGAAAATAGTGATAGATAATAGATATTTAATCATAATATCAAACTTATTAAGTTATTTTCAGTTATATAAATCTAAAACATTTTTTCAATTTAAATATTGCATGAATTATGACAAATATAATAACAAATAACTCCTGGGCCCTGGCTAATAGTATTAATAATACATTGTCAATTTGTCATCTCATTTTTACTTTTAGTCCTAACATTTTATTTATATGACATTAAAATTTGGTCATCACTATTCGTCGAAAAATGTAGATGAATAAAACGAATTGCTATTTGTCGAAAATGATTTTTGATTTTTGAAAGGAATGATATAAATTCTATACAAAATTTTAACGTAAATTCTATTCGTCGAAAATTTCGATGAATAAAATAAAATTTTATCCATCAAAAATGATTTTTGACGAATAAAACAAATTGCTATTGGTCGAAAATGATTTTGGATGAATAAAACAAATTGCTATTCGTCGAAAACGATTTTCGATTATTGAAAGGTATGATATAATTGTATAATCATAAATTATTTTGTCGACCTCTGAGGTCGAAGTCAAAACCGGACTTAAGCTCATCCATTATTAACATGTCTTTTTTTAATTTTACGCAATCGGATATACTAACTTTATCGATTGGAAAGTACTTTACATAACTGTTTCCTTCGAAGTAAGGAACTGAATTTTCTGCTTCATTAAAAGGTCACAATAATAGCCATTATTGAAAATATGTACTTACCTTGCATATAAAGCTTTATCACAGGGACGTCCATATTCATTGAATAATTTTATATAAATATAATTTTGTTTCATTAATCGAAAATCGTTTTTGACAGATAGCAATTCGTTTTATTCATCGAAAATCATTTTCGACGTCATATAGAATTTATGATTATAACTATAGCTTGACTGTTTGTCAGTTATAACTGGTGCTTAATTTAATAACACTATTTCATGTTTGACGGTCGGACTTACCCCTATACATTGGGAAAGGCCATGCTTTGAGATATATGTCATTCAGAAAAACTGAATTCAGTTTTCGAATTTTCGTAAAGTCCACAGAATGAACAAATAATTATTGTAAATACAATGCAACATCTATTCTTATACTGCCTAAAAGATCACTAGTACAGTTTTCGTAAAATCTAAACAGTTAAAATAAAAATTCAATACCATTAGTTATGTAACTTGAATATCCTTCCCATTTCTTATTTCCCTTCGCAGTTTGTTTTCAGTAGGCAATTTGTTTATCTGCATAACAAATAATTTTTATATAAGGTTGTGGGAAACACCCATCCTTTCAAAGAACTAGACTACTGCGTTTTCAACATAAGCAATAATGTTTCATGCCGTATATACCTATAAGATTTTATCCTATTTGGCAATGTGGCCTTCGGGTGTTTTCTATACTTCTTTTAATGTCTTCGGACTCTGAAGAAATCCTCGGGGACGCTGAGAAATAGATTCAGTGGTTATAGTTGAAGACCATGAACAGCTGGAAGTACGTAAGACCACATATCTAAGAAATTCCAGCATGATTGGATGCGGGAAACAAAAAAACACATATGTATAGATCCGCATGCTTGCAGTCTCCTATGTGGCGGCATGCACTGTCATATAATCTGATTAAATCCCCCCATTGACCTGGTGGTTGCCAGTATTGAACTCGTATCGGCCGTGGTAACAAATCAACAGCTGTATGCTTAAAGGAGTGCCCCTTCTGTTCTTATCTTCTGGTTAATCGGATATAGCGCTGAACAGTGTCGTCCCGAACCGCATCTACATGCGTGTCGATTGCTGTCGCATAGCTGAACGTTTGACCATGTCCTACACATCCCCTACTGTGGCATAGTTGGCATCAGTGACAACATTCGTTGCATACTTGCAGTGCTACGCGGAGTGTTATTCATTTATTATGTATAATTGATTGCCAGTTTGAGTTGCGCTCTGCGTCGAGTTCTGTTCACTTAGTTTGTCGGTATATTTCTGTTATTTGCTTGTTTGCATTATTAATCCGTGCTCTTTGATTGCTGCAGCTGACCGCGTATATTGCAGAATACACGGTTCTTGCTCGCTTGTACGTACTTCGTTTCCGACTTATTATACAAAAAGCTATCGCGGCCAAATGGCGGATAAGATACCGGCATCGATGTTGCGCGCACTGAAGCGCGTGGGGAATTTTTGTGGTGACAGATGTCGAGCGGTGGGTGGATCGGATGGAGATGGCTATGCGCATCGACCAGATCCCAGCAGAAAGCCACGCTGATGTCTTGGCACTGCACTTAGCGGGTGCTGCTTACGATACCTGGAAAGGTTTGCCAACAGCGCAAACAAAGCTGATGCGAGTGCAATTTAAATCGGATCGGAACCTTTAACGTATTTTTTAAATCGGATCGGATCCTTTTCACGTTTTTCTAAAATCGGATCTGTTCCTTTTCACGTATATTTAAATCGGATCGGAACCTTTCACGTATTTTTTAAAATCGGATCGGATCCTTCCACATATCTTTTAAAACGGATCGGATCCTTTTCACGTTTTTCTAAAATCGCATCGGATCCTTCCACGTATTTTTTAAATCGGATCGGTTACTTTTCACATTTTTCTAAAATCGGATCGGATCCTTTTCACGTATTTTAAAATCGGATTGGATCCTTTTGAAATACTTTTAAAATCCGGATCGAATCCTTTTTCAATTTTTTTTAAAATTGGATCGGATAGGATTTTGTTAATGTAATATTTTAATCGGATCGTTTTCACGTACATATGTTTAAAATCGGATCGGATCATTTTCACAGATTTTAAAATCTGATTGACTCCTTTTCACGTATTTTTTAAATCGGTTCCTTTACAAATATTTGAAAAATAGGATCGGATCATTTTCACGTATATTAAAATCTGGATCGGGTTCGAATACTATTTATTTATCTCTAAAACCAAAGGATTCCCAGTTACCAGACATTTCGCAAAAGATGCAATATACATTTATTGCTTCCCACTGAATGGCACTTTACGAGTCTTCTGTCCGTTTTATACAGACTGTTCCAGTCACATCTCTTGGAAATCCCTAATTTCATTGTGCTGACGTCACATTATAATATACTAAGAGTGGGCGTCAACTTTGTGTAGTAGAAAAATGGATTTTTTGAAATATCGTTATCTGCATAAATGTCTTAAAAACTGTTTTCTTTATTTATTGTAATTTGTAAATTACATCTTTTCTTTTGCGGGTAGACAAATTTTAGGCTGAAATGGACCTGCGCTTTTTGTGCAAATGTAGGGCTCAAAACAGGCATACTCAAATTTGTAGTCTTTTAAATACCGTATCGTAAATGATCATTAACTTTAAGCCCTAAATTAAAGACGCTCTGCTCGGTGTATAACTATCATTGACTATAGTTTAAAACTTTTCCAAATATTTTTTTTGAAATACCTAATCTTAATGTAAAATTTGTATAGAGTTTTGTTTTTATATCTATACTCCGTGAAGAAGACACGTGTGTGTCATTGGATTACGTTCAAAAGTCGTCCCATTGTTGAAAAATATTTTTTATTTCTGTAATTAGACACCGCATATATGAATATCAGCAGCAGCAGTAGCAGCGAATGATCGATTGAAAGGCAGTCCATCCAAAACAAGACGAATAGAACTATATCAGGAAAGAAAAACGACAACGGAATAAATGAATGAATGATCAAGGCGCATCAAGTTGGAACGCGATTCAGGCAAGCCATATGGAAGAACAGACGCGACACTGCCTGGGAATAACAAGTAGCAGTTGGGGGGGAGAAATAATCGAAAAATAGAAACAAAATATACAAAAACTGGCAGTAACGTAGATCTGATGCCCTACCGACAGTGAACCCAAACCTGACTTGACTTTTCCCGCGCGGAGGTTTTGAGCTACAGGCGGAAGATTATAAGGTGATCACTGTTGGCGGCAGTGGCGATAAAAAATGAACTACATCACATATACAACTGACCACTTCTTTTTCATTTGGCGCTCAAAGTGTGCAGGGGGCTTAAAATAACTTTCATCTATACACAACACTGGTTGCTGTAAGCAATGCCCGTTCATTTCAAGTTGTCGTATACTGTATACTGTTGTCTAAATTGTCGTCCCATCAAATTATCCTTAAAATGCTTTAAATCTGCATACAAGTCACTAGACTGCGACCATTATTGATTTTTTATACTCCCAAGTTGGAATAAAGCCTTTAAACAATTGCCCATTTAACGAGGGATTCCAAAGCTTCGATCCTGAGGGCTTCCTCCCAAACTTTTGTTTCTTTTTTGAATCTTTGGTAATCGATGATCAATTTCTTTTTCAAAATAAAACAACTATTGAGACAACAAATACGACAATATCAGGGACGATAATTCAAATATGACGATCTTTTTTAACATAGGTAGATCCAATCAATGAAACTGGGGGATAAACGAGAAGTCAGGTGACAAAATAACCTTCCAATAGGCAGATCTCTCAAAGAGTTTCAAGGTTGATTAATACAGTTGGTGGTGTTTCTTCAGATCACTCTGTCTCCACGGGGGTTGTTCGTAGAATTCAGATTTGGACATACCAAAGACGCTCTGTAAGAGAACAACAATAAAGCATCAACTCAACGAGAGAAAATACTACTCAGGTGATTAGTAGTCAGTAGTACACATGGTGTGTACGCCTTTCCAGGGATTATTTCATTGAAGATAATTACATCATTAGCGGACTTGAGCAAGCTCAGGTGGAGTACTGGACAGAGGGATCGGCTAAAGAGGGACTGGGAGGGAAGCTGATCAGGCTACACCTGGACTCGAAGGGGGCAATCCAAAAAATCGGAAGAAGATCCCTGAGCCAAGAAGGAACATTTGGGAGGAAATATGAAAGGAAAACGGGAGAGGGGAATTCCAATGGGTCCCACCCAGTACATTGTGGAATACGGGAAAACGATGAAGCGTTTGAGAGGCAAAGAAGAGTCGGAGGTAAGACAGGAGGTGGAAAACGATAAGGAGACAACAATCAGCAGATGCAAGAGATGGATCCGGGAGAGAAAGGAATGATGGAACAAGAGAATATGGAAAGAATGAAGACGATGATATATATGAGTCCTGGGGCCACAATCGGACTGAACCAACTTGTGCCAGGGTTTCTGATGGAAGGTGTACAAAACCGAGATCAAGAGGCGAATAGGAATGCCAAAGAAGACATTCACAACCACAAGAGAACTGTTGAACAAGAGTCTCAGCATGAATACAAAGAAAAGAATCGTAAAAGAGTTGGATATGAAGCACTCGATGTCACTGACACGTCTCTTCGACTGGCAATTACAACAAGATGTAAACTTCTTTAGAGTGTTCGGCAATCATCAACCTCCGCGAAAAATAGGATATCAATGACCTCAGCAGCTCGGTGACATACCCAGATCAGGCATCCGGCTTCTGGGAGGAATAGAAGAAGCGGCATCCAAATGTATAGGTGTAGTCCCCTTCCCCGATCGCATGACGACGACAACATGACGACCGCCTCCCCGTGCCTGGTCTGCAAACGTCCCGGAGCACACGGCAAACGAACCCGCCAAAGCGTGGAATCGCATTACGTAGTTTGGTGTAATATTGAAGGAACACGATGATTCGACGAAAAAAGACATGACTTGGACACGTAATCAGAGGAAATGAATACCTTGCCAATGTAATAGAAGGAGCAATGGAAGGAGATGTTGGCAGAACTAACAAAGGACTTATACTTGAGCATGAAGGAAAAGGACGCCAGAAGGCTGTGGAGATAGTGGATGCCATGAGGTGTGGAGCTGCCAAGAATGTTGTGTTAGCCCTGTCTTGGACCCATATGTAAAAACTTTGCTGATTGCTCTGTTGTAATCATGGACAATTATTGAGTTCTTTCAACCTGAGCACCTCAGCTCAATCATTCCCATGATTTGCCGCATATGCAGTACCTGGAATTCCTCATCTGCCAGATAAGACTCGAGCCTCTGCGGATCCACTCCCTCGGGCAGGGGTCTACGTTGGAGCTCATCCAGCGACAGACTTCGGCACGTCAACCAGGCGAGCACTTCGTCAACTGGGTCTGCCTGGCCCGGAGACTTCCCACTCTACAAGGGGACAACATACCAGTAGTAAGGGTTTGCATAACTCTACTTCATCGATCAATAGATAAATAATCTAGAATGCAATATGACTGTGGTCAGTGGTGATTTCAGTGTGACGTACTGTACA
This sequence comes from Nematoplana nigrocapitula, assembly GCA_032274565.1. Classification (NCBI taxonomy): domain Eukaryota; kingdom Metazoa; phylum Platyhelminthes; order Proseriata; family Nematoplanidae; genus Nematoplana; species Nematoplana nigrocapitula. The sequence continues at coordinate 10,055 of JAUYWV010135146.1, forward strand.
AGGTGTTCTGTACCTCCACAATCGCATATTATAAAGAACAGGTATAAAAGTGACGTGTAGTTTTGGTAGTCTCAAAAGGGCTCGTCGAAAAGATCAGCGTATTTTAGACCGCCTCTAATAATGTACTAGGAGTTCCCTTTGAACATCATTGCTAAATATAGTCGTCCCCGACAATTCCAAGAATTGAAATGTCAAGTTGACAATTGCAAAGTCCAAGGTCGTGTTGTGAATCGTAACATGTTGAGTACAGTACTCGTAAATTGGGGAAGAGGTGGCTCAGTGGGTTGAGCGGTCGACTACCGTAGTGAGGTTAATGGGTTCGAGTCCCGTCTTGGGCTATAATAAATTTCCCTCGTCCCTGGTTGACAGCTGTGTCAATCGAATGCTTAGCGACCCGAAAGGTTTCTTTTGGTTTGATGCCGGATCTTTCAGATGGCGCTGGGGATCGTGAGACTAGCCTTTAATGTACCATCAAATCATTATATATGATTTCCAAAAACCTACTACTTCTAGTAGTATGCAAATAAATAAATACATTTAAAAAAAAAAACCTATTAGGTTTAAAGGCTTTAATTTTGGAAATTCAATTTCAAGAATTGTTGGCTTCTTAAGGTGGGAGTTTGACGTAGTGAATCGTGATTCGCTGATAAGCTATTGTGACGTATAATAAACACTTTAACTGTTTGGCTTTTCTGGCATTTCGTATTTCTTCGCAAAATAGCGAGCAGTGCGTTAGTTGATGAAGATTTGGCTTAACAATGACGAGTTTCTAGAAGATCTTCAACAGTTTTATTTAGTGACCGATGAAGTCAAAGAAGGTTTCTGCACGAACTGATGAGCGAATCCGGTCAACTCTCAGAGTGTTCGAACAATGGGTGAAGTGGAGAAATCAACGAAACCGTCTATCAGTTTCGACGAGATATGAAAAAGTGTCCTCCGGACATAAAATATTCATTTTAGCAGCTATACGGATGAATATTTTTTAAAAACAGATACTGCATGTCCTGCCCCGCCATTCAAAGGGAGGGACACAACATTTCAGCGCTCTACGAATGATAGTCTAGGAGGAGACCGCTAACACAGAGTAAAGACAACTTTGGGAAGCTCTCCATGTTAACAAATTCCGAGGATATCAATATTTGCAATATTTAACAATTTTAAAATGTTATAAGTTTTAAAAATTGAAAAAACTTTCGACCCCAGCCCATGTACAGTAGATATTGAATAATATATAATCAACTAGAATGGTCACCTAACAGCATTGTCAACTTAACTTTCAATGAGCGTCGCGATTTTATTGGAAACTCAAATCGACTTTGATGACAAACATACACACAGACAGACCTTGTTATAGAGGAAGCATCTAAAAATTAGCCTATTACAGAAAAATAAATAAAATTGCCATTTTCACTGTCCTGTTTGGTATTCTCGACCTCCTTGAATTGCATATGGTAACAAAATACAAGAAATGGTGACATCTGATGCTGTTCAGAAAATTACAAGTTTCGAATAGTTATTAGCTTTTCTAAACCAGTTCTTCCAGTGGATGCATTTTACAACAATCCATGTTTATATTAACAGAAATAACAGAAGGCAATCATTACCGCAGAATTTGAACTGAAGGCGTCCTGATTCACTTCCCAAACGGCAAAAAGTTGACAGAATTCTTCCGGTTCCAGTCCTGCATACACCACCAAACAACGCTTAACGACTTCTTCGCGTTCTGAAAGTATAATTCAATATTTTAAACCCTGATTAGTTTAAAAAAACAATTTGAGCAATGACTAACAGATAAATATTTCATTTTCACAATTGCTGATTTAACCAGAAGGAATAGTCTTATTAAGCAAACAGGAGGGGTCAAGAATTGGCTAGACGGAGTGTGATTGCTACTTTGGTTGCTATTCGGCTGCACCAATCGTTTTCCTGCACACAATTCACTCTCCATATCAATTTATGATTTTATGGCACAGAAAACTATTCATGTGGCAATAGTACAGTTTATTGGAGAGATTTAGCAAAACTCAATAAAAGTGCTAATGTAAATGCTAATATGCAGCATAATGTATAGAAAAAACAATAAAGTGAAAAGTTTAATGTATGTAAATGAGAAAGAAAAATGCTCTTTGGAACTTTAACGAAACACTTCACAATAAGAATTTCAAGAGGCACTAATCTGAATACCTAACCCATACTATAGTCTCTCTACTCGTAACCTTTCTCTGATTTAACACATTTTATTTGTTTAATTAATATTTTTCACTACCTTTTATAAACTGTTGCGCCGTTTGCAAGCTGGCCAAACGTTCAGCATCAAATCTCGCCTGAGCCGACCCAGTATGTGCGATCGTAGGCGACGTGGGGGTGTCCGGTACCTCAGAAATGGAGCCGGCCGCTGTTGTCAGTTCACTTTCGAAATCGATAGTTGTTGTCCACCAACCTTGCCACAGGTAGACCACGGAACCGGCGTCGACGAGAAATAGGGCTGTGGAGGAGGTGACATTCAATATTCGCAGTTATATATTGAAGAGACATTCAGTATCTGCATAGATATATATTGCAAATACATTCAGTGTCCGAATAGATATATATTGAAGACACATTTAGTGTCCGCATAGATATATATTGAAGACACATTTAGTGACCGCAAAGATATATATTGAAGACACATTCAGTATCTGCATAGATATATATTGAAGACACATTTAGTGTCCGCATAGATATATATTGAAGACACATTCAGTGTCCGCATACATATATATTGAAGAGACATTCAGTATCTGCATAGATATATATTGATTGCGACATTTTGTATCAACATTATCACACGGTATAAAATAAAGTTATTTGTGCACTTCCGCGTCGCTAAAGAATACGACTATACCTTTTAGTATCTACGAATATTTAGATTATACTTTACCAAAAGTTATAATCTGATAATTAAAATAGGCAGCGTAACCTACAATAGTAACACTATATGCTATTCATAATTAACAATATTTATTCAGATTTGGAAATACAAGTGTGCAACTATGCATAACGGACGAAAAGACAGGATAACTGTATATCGAATGAAACTTGAAAGGCACTTCTAACAAAGTACGAAAATAAAGAAAACTGGGTAAAGTTAGCAGAAGATGACTTTTTAGTGAACCATTGAATATAATATAACCCTATCTAAGGGTGAATATATTACCAAAAGGCGTGGTGGATTACGAGGCTGTGTAACACTTGGCAAGAGGTTAAAAGCATTGAAGGAGCATATAAACAATACAGATAGTTCTTCCACCACAGATTGAAATTTGCATGGACCACTCGCTCACACTGAAATCTTTATATCAGCTTCCTGTCGGATAAAAACAGTGAGTTGAATATTGCCAAGTGACAGGAATTTGCTATGCAATATTTAGCATAAAATAAAATAAAAATACATCCTATCACTGAAAGGATCACGCGTCGATGTTCATTCTCACGAATAATCTCAGAAGTCGAAATGCACACATTATAATTTCGCTATTGATGATGATGAGGGTAACGTTGTTCATTATATGGCTGTAATGGGTTCTGGAAGAAACATATTAGAAAACATCATCCATTCAGTTGAGCGAGAAAATTAGTGCCGAAGATGCTGTTATTTTTATGGATAATACTCCTTCAGAGGCATTCAGTATTAGCATTATCACACAATATAATATAATAAAGATTTTCTTGAATTCCTACATCACTAAGGAATACGACTGACTATAGTAGAGACATTATAGATCAGACAAAACAATATTACCTGGCTGTCTGACCAGGTAGAGAACGGCCTGGAGAAATGGCAGCGGAGTGATCAGATTATCCAAGAGGTCCGGTTGAATGGGATTGGGCAGCTCGGCGGCTCGCATTTGGCCGGTTACCCCGGAGAGACGCCAGATTCGGATTGGATGAAGGGCGTCTGAAAGCAGTAGTTGGGATGCCGTGATAGATGTTGTCGCTTTAATAAAGCCCACATCAAGGCATAACGTTTTCAGAAAAGTGTAGGGAGCAGCAAAACTAGAGAAAACGAAGAGTCACTTTTCTTATGATAGTTTTCTTAAAATATATTTTTTTGGGATAATAAAAGATCAAACTTTACAAGTAATATGAAGATTGTATAATGCTACATTGTTTGTTATATCGTTAACAGCGACTCAAATAAAATAAACATTGTTGTTCAGTCAAAACATTTTTATATTATTAATGTTAAAATATACCTGTACTCATTGACGATACTATCGCATTGGCTATCATCTACCCCGCTAAGATCAGAGAGTACTTTCAGGATTATTCGCCGATTATCTGGAGAACCACCAGCATTTAGCGCATTGAATTCCGCCCAGGATTCACACCTTGACGTCATACCAGTCTGGATCAGGTATGCCAATAAATAAATAAGGATAAAAATGCTATCATGTAAATGCCCTTCATTTTCTGCTTCGCAAGATCGGGTTGTTTCCACGATAGTCACCATGCAAACGTGAAGCATGTCTATTAACTTCAGAGTTCAAATTTCTTCCAGATTATTGTCTTTAAGCTGATGGATGGTCTTCTTCTTTCTTTCTCTGCAGGCCGAGAGGACAGCTGCGCTGTAGCCTCGTGTCCGTGGCTTACTGGCTGACGTATAACCGTTCCTTCAAGTAACCCCAAATAAAAAATCCTGGTACTGCCAGATCTGGTGAACATCAAGGCTAATTGAATCATGCATTAGGCATGTTGTCCACTGGAGGATCTTTGAAAAGGTAAGGACCAATCACTCTATCGGATGTTACTCCGCACTAAACCGTAACCTCTACTGGGTGCCATTCACTTTCAAGCATTTTCGGTACCCCAAATCTATACCAATTACAGTTGACACGTTGAGATGCTTGTTAATGGGTATGGCGTTATGATAATTCTGGCCTACGTCTCACATACTTATGCAGAATACTAGTAAAGAAAAAATGGGTTTCATCGCCCATAATCGGTCAATGAACGAATTGCAATTCACACAGGCACATGTTTAAAATGTGTATACATGCACTCTAATGAAGCCCGTGCGATTCTAAGCTCTAAGTTATATAAACAACGCCTATAAACATAAACTCGAATCTGTTCATTTAGAGTTTATTTATAGATCAAACTAATGAGACGTATAACGGCATTGCCTGATTATTCTTACCATCAGTGAATGGCGATGTCCAAGGCTTCGCAGTGTTAAATTGTTTCCAAAAGGAGCGCGATTCTGAGCCCTCTTCCAATACGTCAATCGATAATGTATTACGCGGATTCAATCCTAATTCTGGGGGACTGCTAAACAGAAAGAAATCAACCAACCGTATCATTAAGGACCAGTACACTAAAACTAAAGTTTGTAAAACGTATCTTCATAATTATTAGCCTTAATCAATTAGATGTATACTAAATCAGTGCTTAATTGATTAATAAGTAATTTCGCATGACAATTAGATCCCTACATGGTATTGCATTCAAAGATGAGTTCCCCCGGTTTTAATGAAGAGTGGGAACCCTATGCATCAAATAAACTGTTTTAAAGCAAGGATGACTCTACCTGTTTTTGAGCTGATCAGCAACGTGCTGCGCCGTTTTCCGGACATATTCCGGAGCCAGACGCCCCATCCACAAACTCCCTACAGTTGTAGCTCGGTTGATCAGGAGCAGACAGCCTCGCGTTCTCAGAGACGAACTCAAACAGTGGACCTCATAGAGACTGCCCTCTTCAACCCGGTCACCCCGTACCAGGAACAGACGACATGTGGGGAGTTCGTGCGACTCCGTGGTACCCTGTTTCCCTGTATGGATGATTAGACGGCTGTTGAAGAGGTGGCAAAATGCTGGAGGCTCCCGGCCTGCGATTACCCGAATCTGATCACGCACAGATATCAAAGCAGTCATATAGGCCGCAATGGCACAATAGTCTTATCAGGGTACCTGCTGTCTTCATCATGTTTTTTCAGAGATACAGAAATTATGTACTTTTCAACAAAATCATGTAATTTCCCTGACTTTCCATGACCAGGCCTGTTCTTCCCTGATTTCATGCTTTGTGGCTCAAATTAGCAAGACACGTAGATGGTAAAAGGGTTGGTGCGGCTTTTCGAAAACGAAATTATAGGACTTTACCAAGACTGTAACACTCAGTTTATTAGTTTTTATTTATTTCAAGAAATTAAAAATGTATATAAATGTAGGAGTATAAAATTAACCATTTTAAATCTTAAAACGTGTAATGTCAAATGTCAAAGAAATGTAATAATCTTAAAAGTTATCCATTTCTGTTAATTTATTCTTAAAAACAGTATCCAATTCCACAACTTCTTATATTATACACAATAAGCCGACCTTCTCAGTGCATTGGATTGAACGATCAGCATGTGCAGCGCCTTATCCTCCGCCTGCTCAGCTAATGGAATAGCTCCAACTCAAGTTTGGTTGCTTCTGCCTCCAACCCTTTTCTCTACAAAACCTTTAGCTCATCAACTTTTCGCTTCTTTTGTCTTGATTCGTTTCAGCATCTTTTTCATCCTAAAGGTAGCTCAGCATGCCAGGTGCACTTATTTCCCTAAAGTCATAATAGCTGTGCTTAGCAAACATTTGCTTTGGCCAAGAAAGTGCGGCATGAAAATAGTGATTCAATCAAAATTACAAAAATACAGATTGAAATATGTATACCAGGCATGATAACAAGGGTGAAATAAATTTCCGGATATATGAACACTATATTATCTATAGGATACAAAATTCGTTAAGGTGAGGTAAGTTTCGTGTTTTGTTTATAGGTTTATTCTACTAACCTTAAGCGAACTTATAGCCATCGAAATTATAAAATGTTCTAAACAATTCGCTAACTTTAGGTTAAAATAAAAAACGCATATACAGTACAGTATATTAAAATGTATATCAATTAAAATAATAATGTCGATGTCTAAATAATAATGTTTATTACAGAAAATATAGACAAAATTATATAGCTAATTACAGTATGAAAGAAGTCCAGCAAATTAGATTGTCTTAATGAATTGCTCGGGAAGAGGTTCTCTATGAGGACTGACTGCATCAGTATTCAGGACTGAGCTTATCATCTTTTTCGATTTTCCATCCTTGTCGACTATAGTGATTTGAGCATCATCTTTCAGTACTTGTTTTGCCTCTAAAACAAATGATTCTTTGGGTTTGGCAACTGTTTCCTTAGAATGTGTTATGTTTCGAAGTTTTCTTTTTATTCTCCTACAAATTGCTATTTCTTTCCATATACACCTTTTGCACTTTTTCAGCTAATCGCTTGTTTACCTTGTCTAAAACAAGATCCTGCTTGTTGATTTTTCCGCGATTTCCGTGAATTTCTTAAATCACTGACTGGGCATCCGCTTTAGTAAGCATTCACGTCTTTGTCAGTTGGAACAAAATTGGCAGCATTCAGAAGAACAATTATACTGTATATAAAATGAAGTTCGTGTGAAACATTTAAAATATTACATATTTGTACTGATCTAAAAACTATCAAAAACCCAGAATGTTTCCAGAAATTCATCATGCCTCTATACTATATGTTTCTATGTATACGGAATAAAGTTATAATTAGTTAAGCGACGAAGAATATAATTAAATTGAAAATATAGCTGATTGTCTGCTGCAGATCAAAAACCGGGTGGTCAAATGATAACTTCTTATTATTATTCCCGGTCAGGGGGGGGGGGCGCGTCAGCACCCCAATCTCCCTCAAGTAGGGGAGCACGCGCGGTCCGTCCGAGAGGACCTCGAGGGTAGGAGAATCTCCGAGGAAGATGATAACTCGAGAGTCTGGCCGTTTCGGGCCTTTCATATCATTGCAGCACTCTCAAGCGGCCCCACAGGACAATGCCTAATCAAACATTTCGCCCGAGCCCGGTTTTCATCTTAGAAAGAGAGAAACGGAGTCTTGCCGCTCAAAAAACATAGTCTACTGTAATTGAACTACCTAATGACAGCTCAACATATCATATGTGCCCAGAAAACAAACAATTTGAAAGGTATTAAACTATAATTCTTTATCTAAACTCCTAAAATATAGATATAATTGGAAAATACACCGAAATTCCAGAAATTTCAAAATAATTTTAAAAATCAAGAGTAATTCAAGATGAACGGGCACACTGGTTTAAAATGTTTCCGATATAGCAACAGTGAAGAATGGTTGCTCGTAAGGTATGGAATGAGTCTATAGTGAAGTTCCCATAATTCTCAATTACCTGGGACACCTTTTCCTCATCGAGTTCCACAGTCATCAGAGCGGAGAATCCCTTTTCCGTCACACTACTCGAATGTCCTTGCCAAAAGAAGTAGGCGCACTGGTAGATCCCAGAATCACGCACACTATGGGCCATATTACGACGACCGACTGCAGAAAAGCACACATGAATTAGAGCGTGTACGCCCTTAACACAGTCAAGTACATATTTGAAATTTGAACACCTAACACTTATTAAAACATTAAATGAGTAGAACGGTCGATTAAATCAATAAAGGACTACGAAAAATGGTAAATTTTAGATAGAATGCGATTAGTTTGAATTACTTTCTTCTTAATTATTTTCTAAACTTCAATGAATAATTGATCAGTCTAAAGTGCCTGGTCAAATGTTAAAAAAATGTTACTGAAATTGTGCCAAACAGAAATGACCGGCGAGTGCATCTTGGAATTACCGTGTGGTATAATTATCCAATTTCATCTCTGCCTTTGACATTGACGAGGGACAGCGCCTTTTATATAGTTTTGTAAACATTTTCGACAAAATTCAATTTATCGTTATCATGTGGAAATTAATTATACAAATACTCAAATGAAAGGCAATAATTTTACATAATCACCACAAAGCCACCTGACAAGAGAAACTCGAAAAATATTGAGAAAATCTCTCTGTGCTCTCTCACACAAATCATCTCACTTTTGTAAAGAGATGCACAAATATCCAAAATGCTAAAGTTATTTATGAACATTTCTTTTAAAAAATATAGAACGGAAAATAATCAGAAAAATAATCAGTTTTATGGTTTCCAGTCTCATTACCAACCATTATTTAAATCAGCGACAAACTTTAAAATCAGTCATTTTAATAAAGACAAGTACGACAAAAAACAACCTCCGTCAACCAGAAGGCGCCTTTAGTCACTTGTATCCCTTTATTTCGTTACTACACCCTAATAGGCGCCTGTAAATAAGGTAAAATACCATCTGTTGGTGTCGGCCACATGTAAATTGCTTTTTGGGAATCAGGAAACACTTATTTTATGAGACTGGCAGTTTTTGAGGTAATTCGCTCTACCACGCCCACTGCCGTTCGGCTTTCATAGCCTGCTCGTCCCTATTGGTGCATGATCAGGTTGCTTTCATAGCCTGCTCGTCCCTATTGGTG
>JAUYWV010135147.1:0-10897 GCA_032274565.1 Nematoplana nigrocapitula
GGGTTGAGGGGGTCACCCATGCAAAGTTTCGGGTCGCTGGCACCAACGGTCCGGTCGCCCACCCGGAACACACACACACATACAGACAACTTGACAAAACCTACTAGTTTTTCAAAAGCGATATTCATCTAATAACCATAAAACTGAGCCTTTTCATCACAATTGCAGTCTGTTTTCCTAATAGTTGGTCTGTTCTTTGCGCGTCGGGTTTGCAATATTTATATTAAAAAATAAAAGTGGCGGATGTTTTTAGGACTACGTGATAACTGTTATCACGTAGTCCTCGGGATTTTTATGTTGATACTTTAGAATAAACGGTCGTAGATTTATCCGCCTTAGAAATGATGAATTCACCAAAAACCATGGGGATAAATACGCAGAAAAGGATGCGATAGTAAAGAAGCACACAAAACGTCCTTAAGTTATTAACCAAACATACATCTCGAAACTGGATAAAACAGATGATTTTCCAGGCAGGAATGCTGATCTGGTTTTACTGACATGGATGAAAATTTGCTCGAAAATAGAAAAACGGAATATTCTTAATGTCAAAAATAAGTCAATAAGGACAGTAACGAATAAATGGCCATTGATAGATCAAAGGCTATTGAAAACGCTGGAAAAATAATGTCGGATGACTTAAAGGCCCAATTGATTTTGGACGAAGTTATCAATTTAGAAAAAAAGAAAGCGAAAAGTAGCATGATTTAAATATCATTGTAATGTTATTATTAACATTAAAAAGTAGTCTTGGTAGTTCTGCGTTCTACAATGCCAAATCGGTCTACGTTAATTTAATCATGTACACGCAAGTAGGATTACCCGTATAGTGTGTGGCTATAGCGAGCGCGGTTTGTTAAGGGAATTGACACATTGATCATAAGAAAGACTGACCCCGAAAATTGACAGAGAAAAACGTACATAAATGAACTTTCGCTTATATGTAGCATATTGATTTGCCATGCATCGCGCAGAGTATCCTTACAAGCATCAAAGTGTTACGTACGCGCTACCATTGATCAACGTAACAAAACTGACAAACAGACTTTAAATAACATAATGAAGAGGAAGTTTTCAGATTCAATTTCGTTATTGACTCTTAATCTGTACTATATTGATTTAGCTTTGTAGATAGCAGCTACTCTAGAATTCAAATTCAGTATTCTACAGTATAACATATATTGATTTTCAATGCAGCAATCGCCTACTGCAGAATTCAAATTCCTGCGAATGGAAATCATTTATTAGCATGGTTTTGGGGGTATTTTCTGCTGAGGGCCTCTCATATAGAAATTTTGCATTTCGTGGCTATTTTACCCAAGTTACCCATTAGCGTAGCATTGTTTTGAGTCATCAAGCAAGCAAATCCGTTAAGAGTTGGGAGAAAATACCGGTCAGACATACCCACATTTCTCTAATTATAGATAGGATTTTAAAATTTTAAATAAAGCTTTCGTTATACGAAGAGCTTCGTATATATCTAGCGTCTATTATTCTACATTGCTCAATAGACAATTGTATCATACATTGCTACAATGTACTAAAAATCTGTAATACTAAATAAGGCATGAATTACATTATAATATTGATATATGCACTCTAAGAAGAATGAGTATCTTATAAAAAATATTTGATGTTTCAGATGTCCCTGATAATGTCTCTAAGAAATAGCTTTCAAATCAGTCTGTTTCTGAAAATAAAATCGCGAATTGGTTGTCCCAGCATACAGACAGATTCTCTGTCAGGCGTGGATCAATGCTTATTTATTTCGGCACATTCTGTGCCCCCACAACACGAAAAAATAAAAAATTACCTGAATATAGTTGTTTATTGATCGACTAAACAAGCGAAATCACATGATCAATACTATAGAAATATAAAAAGTAAAAATCCGATTGTACATGATTAATAATTATGTATAGGAGGTGGTGGGTGAATTAAGGCAACTTCCAGACCCCGCTGGCTGCAGAGTAATAAAAAAGAACCCGAACAATGCAATATATAATCACAGAATTTTTCCATAGAAAAACAAAACATCTGAATGAGACACATCAGAGAGGCTTTCCTTTCATTTCATCAAAATGCTAACTAAAGGAATAATATCGTGCCCGTTTTGTCGGTGAGCTGGAAAGTCAGTTGTCACTCGCGGAATAACCAAGTGAAGCTGAGAAAGAAATGCGAGCACCAAAACTAAAAAATAGAAGGTGGTAAAGAAAGAGATGGGGGAAAGAAGAGATTGAGTCTCATCTATGCGGGCAGCCTCTCTACACAGACCGCGACCCCCATCCCGCCGCCGACGCAGAGGGCGGCCACACCGCGCCGCTTGTCGGTCCTGCGCAGGGCGTGGACCAGGGTGACCAGAATGCGGGCACCGCTGCCCCCGATGGGGTGGCCAAGGGCAATGGCCCCTCCGCCGATGTTCACACGTTCGGACGGCAAGTCCAGCTCACGACACACCTGCAATACAGAGGTGCGAATATAGAGGACGGGGAATGGATAGCGACTGGAAGCGACTCTAACCGGATAACACATGCGAGTGGATGAAGTACAGTAGGTCAATATTTGATAAAAAGAGGACTAGAGAAAACAGTTAGAAAATCCAGCCAGAATAGGAAAAGAGAAGGGGTGATTGGAGTGAGGGAACACAGGAAAAGAGGAGCGGTTAGAGGTCAGAGAGAGATAGAGAGAAGAAAGGGGGAAGGAGAGATTAGAGAGGAGAGGAGGGAAAGTGTGGGAGGGGGGAGAGGGGAAACAGGTGCGTCGCAATATTTTATTATTCAATCTATAACATGTTAAAAGATCATGAAAGATATATTAATTTATAATTATTTTACATAATTAATTTGATAGTTTTGCCATATACAAAATATTACTAAAATAGTTAAAACAAAAAACTAAACTCGATTTTTTAATCTCCATATCCTTCCTAGTCCTCTACGCAAAACAATAATAAAAAATTTAAACTTTCGAATTGTTTTAAAATTGTTTTCAGAAATAGAGTTTACTTTAGGTTTTAAACCAGTCTTGAGACTAAGACTAAAAAGCACACGTTAAAACCAAAAGTAAACTCAGCCAATAGTAACGCTTTGTAGCAAATCTAGATTAGCAATAAAAGTCTATGACTCAATGGCATTTGATTGATGAACTTGTCAAACCAATGACTGCTGCTCACCGCGATCGATTGGGCGGCAAAGGCTTCGTTCAACTCGAACAGGTCCACCTCCTCTGTGGTCCACTTGGCGAGGGAGAGGGCCTTGCGCACGGCCTCCACCGGCCCCAGGCCCATCAGGGTAGGGTCGCAGCCGGTGTGCGCCCAGGACACGATGCGAGCCAGGGGACAACTGCCTGGAAACAATGTACAGTTGCAGTGACAAAATGGAACAGACAAGCTGGTAGCCTGATGTGTGGCGTGAGATTTCACCAAGGTTACCGGATGGCCACAGAAATTAGAACATGGTCAAAATATTTTTCCCTGATAGTTTAGGAGGACTTTACAGTAGGAAGGAGTTAAGAAAATTTATTATTGGTGCAAAATTATGAATTTGAATTATGTGCAAAGCAATATAAAGCTAGAAAACAGTATAAGCATTAAGCAGTCTGTATAACTATGTATACTATTGTATCGGGAAAGCAGCTTCTTGAAAAATGTGTAACTTTTATCTTAACACTTCCTCTTTGTTGAAGATAGTATTTCTTCCACAATATTTCCATCTGCAGACGAAGCCGCTTTATTCAGTTGACGCTTTTCCTCTTCAAGTTTCTGGGCGACAACTGAACAAGACAATTGCATAACAGACGAGGCAGCTCTGCACCGACTGTGTGCATTTCTTGCAAACGGACTCAACTATTTAATAGTGGTTCACACAAAATTGGTTCTGAATTGCAATATACCCTCAAATGCTCTCGGCTCATACAGTGCGCAATACGGAATTAACCGTTCATATTTTCCACAATTAGGTCTTTGTTATAGCTGAAGCCATGCTCCACCATGACTGAGGCACAACACGATTGCATGCAAGTCTCACACCTTTAGTCCAGTCTGGCATGTCTTACAGAACTACAAGAACACATCCCCTAGGTAATTTACTAGAGAAAAAAGGCTTTACAAGAAACAAAAATAGAATTTTCTAGTGATTTTTCAATATTTTCCCCGTGACTTTCCGTGATTAAAATTATTATTATTATTGTTGTTGTTGTTGTAATTTCTGGTCGAAGAGGCGCGCCGCGTCCCGACCTTCGGAGAACATATAGAAATGAAAGTGAAAGTGAGGAGATAAAGAGATGAAAAGCGAGAGAGAGAAGCTAGAGGAGAAAAAAGGAAATAAAGAGAGAGGTGAAGTAACGAAGAGAGTGAGGAAAGAAAAATGAGATAAAGAAGGAGAGGAGAGTAAGAGAAAGGGAAAACGAGAGAAGAGAGACGGAGAGCAAGAAAAAGAGCAAATAGAGAGAAAAAAAGAGAGGAAGGGGAGAGAAAGAAAATAGTGAGAGAAAACAGAGGAGGGAGGGAGGAGAGACTAAAAAGAGAGATAAAAGAGGAGAGGAAAAAGAAAACCATAGGAGGTCCCAGGGAAGCAGCACTCAGCCTGCCGGAGCAGGACACCCCGCCACGAGAAGGCGGCTGCACGAGGGCGTGATTTATTTAAGTCTCTGGGGGCTCGTGTTCGTGGTGATCAAGAGTTAGAGCAATTCTTACTACTACTCATGACTCGCTCACCATTGGGTTGCACCAGGTCGCCCTTGTTTAGGCGGTCCCAAGTGGTCAGGAGAAGGGCCGCTGCCCCGTCGTTAAGTCCACTCGAATTGCCAGCGGTCACACTGGCCCCGGGATCGGATGAGAAGACTGGTCGAAGCCGATTCAGACTGGCTGCAGTCACCCCGGCTCTGGGGTGTTCATCTGTCGTGACCTGATTCACCTCTCCACGACGACCTTTCGTCTGCACACATTAATATTCCAATTTACAATCGATTTTTTAAAAAAGTTTTCTACGCTGAGAACGCTGAGCGATGAGCGCTATTAATTGATCGACGTCATCAACTAGGTAATGACGTCAGAGTCTGACTGCTGTGTAAAACTCAACATTATCGAATTGCACTACTTACTGCGCGTCTTTCACACTGAGTTATAATAGACGCCAGTCCTACGCTATGCTAATTTCTACCTATAAATTCCAACATATTCATTAAAGTCTAATGGTTTTCGACGCTTCTTTGGACAAGACTCTCAAACCTCACCTCGACCGGGACGATTTCGTCCTGAAACCAGCCGGCCTTCATCGCGCGTTCGCACTTCTGTTGGGAGGCCGCGGCGAATTCGTCTTGTTCCGAACGAGACAACGAAAATCTGGAAGGCAGACCAGGGTGTTAATGTGAAAGCCAATAAGGCAGGTCAAAAGGTGTAATGCATGCGCCTGATTTTGAGAGCAAGAAGACAGCTTATGTTTGTGTCCGAATTTGTCTACCTTAAACTCTCTCCCGAATTGCGCAAGTCAGCTCTCATAGCTCTTACTTCTCATTCCCTTGTCCACTGCCATAGTGAGTTCTTGATTATTAGATATTTCACTGAGCGCTGTCATTGTAAGCTTTAACGGTCTGTGTAGGCGCGTGATTTCGTAGTCATCGAGATTTTTGTCTTCGTTTTTTAAAAATGTATTGCTAGTTTAAAAGCATTCCCGTGTGTACCAAACCTATTCCGAAAATTATATATTTCTGTTCGACAAAAAACAATTAAAGGAAAAAATACAAATACAGGAAAAACTGACCAAGAAACGTTTTTCGAAATTCGTAAAATAAATATATATCGCTATTCATACGTCGTAGGACAATATTTTTATACCCTTACTAAAATAGTAAGCGAGACACTGTGTAGCGCAACTACACTGCACTTGTATGCGCATTGTTTTTGTTAAAGCTAGAATTCTTTCATAATTGTAGTTCATACAAGCAAATATAAAATAAGAATAAATATATATATACTACTTATAAATTTGACAATAGTATGATGACACTTTTACCTTTAAATGGTTTAAAAACTCTTTAATGGTAATCTGTTGCACTCCATATACAGTAGATGGAAATTAATCAAACCATATTGCATGGTGTGCCCAGACATTAAAGTGTGGTTACAGAAAAATTCAATTAATGGTATAAGAGGAGATAGCGAACATAATTTTTGCAAGTTCTTCAATGTCTCACATTCTGAGGATTTAGGCGTTACTTTATAACTGGTACCGATGCCGATGATCAAATAACAGCCTCGGAAAACCTGGTCGAAGTGAAGCGGGAATAAAATATGAAGCGGACATGAAACCAGTGGCTCACTTTTTAGCCACATTCTCTGCAGTCACCCCCATATGGATGCTGTGGAAGGCGTCGGTAAGTCCGTCAATGATCATCGAGTCCCGCACGGTCATATCGCCCATCCGATGGCCGGCCGAGCGGAGTTCTGGGGGCATGACGAAGGGCGCCCGACTCATCGACTCCTGCCCGCCAGCCACCACCACTTCGGAAGTGCCGCAGCGCAGCGATTGGGCGGCTAGACAGACCGCCTGCAGACCGGACCCGCACACCATGCTCACCGACCAGGCCGGGACAGAGGGGGGAAGGCCTGTAAACCGGATAGAGAGGGGGAACAATTATGTCTATATTAAGTTTCAAATTTTTCAGCATTGCTACATGCTATTATATTATTAGTGCAATATTATACGAAAATAAAAATGGGAAATTTATCAACGTAAATAACCTAATAAACGAAGACGCATTTAAACATTCTAATTGTCTAAAATATAAATATTTCTCGACGAAACGATAAAGACAAAAATCCTAAAATGATCTATATTTATTTCTTACTTTTTGTGTACATGTACAATTGCAAGAACTCATTTGGTAATTGTACTATTAGACAACATCTATATACAGCACACAGAAAATATGGGATATTGATCGCTTTGTGGATGTTTCAGTATTTTCGCAAAGCGCTCTTCCAAATATGACGTACTGATAAAGCAGGTAGAATTGAACTCATAAATCGATTCCAGCAAGCTAGGTCGCATTGTAACGTATGATGTTCTCTCCTTTTCTATAAATAGTGCTGGTACATCCAAAAGAAAAAATAATAACATAGGGCGTAAAAATTAATGATAACAATAACAGTCAACATAATAAATTAATTCCCAGAACATCGTCAATGTTCTTTTTTCAGTTTAAAAAGTTCACTTTTTAACCAATCATTCAATGTAATCCCGCTTGCATTGTCTGCACTTGAGCTAGAGAATGGACTGGTTTCTCAGTACCAGCAGGAAAAAAGTGGACAATGTGACTGATTTGCTCGTTTTTTCGTGATTCTACAAATTTGTTGAAAGATATGGTGATTCTGTATATGTACATATAAAACACACCATATCTACATACTTGATGTTGCTTAGTCGCCATGTGCTGTCGCACGCTCGTTATTCCTGATAAACAATTCTGAATGATACCGCGCACCATTTGCATTGTGTCATGTGAGACTGGTCACCTTGGCAAAGTCAAACTCCTCCAAATTTCGAAACGGATTGATTGTTGAAAAGCGTATTTCGTGTCTTCGGCATGATGAAAGTGTGAAATTCTGTATGGCTCTTGTTAACTTTTATACCTTCAACTCACACCTACCCCTTTGCTAATGCCTTCTACTGTTTCGTTGGCTGGCTACTGTACCTTTACATCTACACATCCGCATAACTATATATACACCACACTTGATGCCTCAGCAAATATTGATAAGTCACGATGATTAATAGGATTGCATCAACGAAAAAAGAAAGGCGAAAGAGATCTTTTGAGACGGATTGAACATTTGTATTATTGACATTAATCAGATCCGCCAGGTGAGGAAATTTTAAAAATCTCTCTCACATACAGCATTAGATTTAAAATTCCACAGCTGGAAGTAAAATAACGCTGAAAGTAAAAAAAACGCATAACGCTGAAATTTGGGAACGCTCAGCGTTACATAAAGCAGGCTGTAAATATGTAAATAATTGTACCTATTATTTCTTCGTTATGCATTACCTGATGATTGTTTCAAAAATAAACATAAACGTCGCATGAAATCCCTCCTTGTTTTCAAATTTTAAAATCATGTGACATTTAATTTAAAAATTTTAAAATATTCTGAATAGCTAAACAGTTAACGTATTGCTGGTGGCATTCAGAGTTGTAATCTGGACCCTTTATTTTCCGCACTGGCACATCACGTAGCTTTTACAAAAGCACGAAATGAATGGTGCAGAAAGTCGTATTTTCAACTAATAATACCGAGATGGCCACTCTCTCAAAACCAACTACTGAAAACTAAATTTGGTTAGAAAAACGATCGATTGACGTCGTTGAAAAACAGACTGGTTGGTGCAATTAAATCGTAGCATTGTGGCGCAACGCACCGGCTCCGATGGCGGCTTGACGGCAGGGATTTTGGCCAGCGCCGGCTGACAACACCTGTCCGAAAATCACCTCAGACACCGAGGAAGGGTCTTGAACAAGCTGACCACCGGCACGTTGGAGAACTTCCCGGATAACCACCGAGCCGAGTTCGTGACCTGATAGGCTGGCCAGGCTGCCGTTGAGAGAGCCAATGGGAGTGCGGCACGCCGCAACTATCACTACGTCATCCGGTGCGTAGGACATCGAGTTCAGAAAATTAATTGGTTAACTGTAAAAAGACAAAATATTCTGGTGAGTAATATATTATATATAACCCATGGACAATATTTGAGGATTACATATTTGTGGCGGCCGCCACATAATTAAAAAGGCGCTCCCTCAAAAAAATGGCTGTTCCTGTAATCATGTTACAATAAAATCTAGAGATAATAAAACACAGTTGTTTATAATTGTATCCGTCTAATTTCTTAAGAAATTCAAGCAGTTTAAATTATGAAATGCCAGAGATATTGCGTAAATGTTTATTTTGCATACTAAATAAAAAATGACCGCCGAAAGCATGGCGGAAGCATTGCAACGATGTGGATGTACTATTCTTACTGTAATAATGGCCACAAAAGAGGAACGGTTATTCAGCTAGTAGAGCAATGTTGAACATTTGCAATCTAACAATATCATTGAAATAGCATGAACAGAGAATGACATAACATACATATTTCAGGTGAATTAGGAGTGCGCATATTATCAACGCTTTACGAAAGCATTAGATTAAGAAAGTGTGTTGGCACACACACTTCTAAAAGCAAACAAGGTACATAGCATTGATTCTGTATTAGCCGCAAAATTATTCAGTCGACCTATACAACTTAGCACACACACACTTAACACAACTACACTCGCACATCGTTTGACATTTTCGAAAGAAGCCCCATATGCGTATATCGCGAATGCAGCTGACAGGCCAGTCTTTTTCATATAGGTCGAATTTCAGAACTATTGTCGAAACTCAAACTAGTTTAGTAAATGCACACAAGTTAGAGAGTGTAGGTTTGGGGTGCAGCATAAGAGTAATGGCAAAGTTTACCAATTTATTAAACAAGAGCAGGACAGAAAGAAATTTGAAAGAAGTCGACAGGAACCTAAGTTTCCGAGGGCCTCTTGGTAGTCAACACTAAGTGTCTGTTCATTGTCGATAAAAAGGTTTTCGTGGGTTACCAGTATGATTTTATTATCAATTGTTTACATTTATTATATAACCCAGTCAACTATCAACCGTCATTTTGATCCCCATTTCAAGTTCATAGTAAAAACAATTGTGTCCTCTATTCCAGCTTATTTGGCAGATTTATTTTGCCAACTCAAGAAAACAAACATCAAGGCTATGATTACTGATGCACAAGAGAAAATTGCTGGGTTGATAATGAAGTTTGAGTTACGGATTTTCGCCAAGAACACTGGACCATTCTCGCTTCTCCATCAGGAAGTGAAGATGGGCGAAAGTTCCCAAAACGATCTGTTTTAGAGAATGGCATCTCCAGGCAAGGAGACACATTTTTGTATTCGTTGACGCGTGTGAAATATATATATCTGCAGGCTCTGTCAAACCGTTTTTTACAAAGGCGATTGTAAAGAGGGGTTACTGGAACTGAAAACAACACAGCACGATGGGTAAAGACGCGGTTCGAAGTAAAAAATGCTTCTTCTACATTCTAGGCTAGCAATGAAAGAACCTGGATACCCCTCTTGGCAAAGCAAGCAACAGCTGTACTATTTGTCCCATTCACGACAATACCTATTACTACAAATCCGGCTTTTCAATTATGGAGACCAACAAAACCGACTTAACATCCGAAACGACGTGCGTCTGGAATTGCAAACAGCAAAATATATTCTGGAAATTGTGCATTCTCATTGGCAAACAAATATATTACATATATATATATATATATTATATATATATATATATATTACTAGCAGTGGGTACCCGCGTTGCTGGGCAATACAATAGGGCACATGCCTAACCCTGACCTAGTCTTTTGTTTTATGAAATTTTCTGTGAGAGGCTTATTTCTGCCCGAAACGGTCATTTCACATCGTTTTTAGCCTCCTTGACCTCGACCCCGACCTTGGAGGTTGACCTCGCCCCCCTATGTTACCCGAAGGGTTGAGGGGGTTACTCATGCAAAATTTCGGGTTTCTGGCACCAACGGTCCAGCCGCCTTCTGCCCGAAACGGCCATTTCACACTGTTTCTTAGCCTTGACCTCTTCCCTGACCCCTTGACCCCGACCTCACCCCACCCCCTATGTTACCCGTAGGGTTGAGGGGGTCACTCATGCAAAATTTCGGGTCGCTGGCACCAACGGTCTGGCCGCTCACCCGGAACAAAGATATGTGAAAATTTCAAGTCAATACCTTTAGAGATAGCTTTACAATTCGAATTTGAAACTTAAAAGTCAAGAAATTTAAATATTTAAAAA
>JAUYWV010135158.1:0-10896 GCA_032274565.1 Nematoplana nigrocapitula
CTTAGAATGTATCTATTTTGTCTCCTTATCTTTTCTCCATCATATATTAATAGTGTTAACCTTACATTAGTTAAGTCATTATTGAATCAAATCCAATGTACAGTATTCTCACCAATAGCGTATTGTTGTTATAAAATCAAAAGGATATACTAAGTCGTTATACTGCATCTTTACTGTGTATTCATTACTATAATTTCTACGCTGCTAGGTTACTCGTCTTAATCGTTTTTTGGTGTTCTTGCCTTCTTTTTATTCACTTGCACCGACGTCTTCAAAACGTTTTATGTATTTTTTGTTCTGTTACTCCTTTGCCTATATATTGTTGTTGTAATTCTTGGGCGAGGAGATGCGTCAGTCTTCCGACTTTCAGGAGGAAAGAGAGAGCCAATTAGAGAGAGATAGTAGAGAAAAAATAGAAATGAGAGTGAGAGTATTGCAGAGAATGGAAGAAAGAGGGAGGGATAAAAAGAAAGAAAGTTAAAATAGTTAGAGAGAAAAGAGAGAGAGAAGAGAGACAAAGAGAGATGAGAGAGAAGAGAGAGAGAGAGAGAGAGAAATGAGGGAAAGAGAACAAAGGAACAATAGAAAGAGAGAGACATGCTGCGTAGGATGCCCTATAGAACAGGTGACTCCCGCCACGAGAAGTCGTCTTTTTGTCTACGTTATCTACATCTTCCTTTTCAACTTCTGTGGCGACTTTTCTTCGTCATAAACTTAACATTATCTTATTCAGTATATTTTCTGACTTTATCCTTATCTACAGTATGTTTCTTCTTCTTTTGCTTCTTCTGTCCACCTTCAATTGATTCTTTTAACTTCTTCTGTACTAGAAGATGTTTCACACGAATACACATTGCTGCCTATGGGTTATCACTATGGCGACCATGTTTTCTTCCTTGGACTGTTGTCGCTCGCGTGATTGGTTAATCGGTAGGCGCTGATTTCAAAAGCCACTGATTACCTTGTGTGTGTTTGTGTGCGTAGATGTTGCAAAAACCGAAGAAATATGGAGTAGTCGGCGAGGCCACTCCGATCATCACGGACAATATCCAGATTCTCTGCACCGTCTATGTTTACATCTATCGCAAGATCTTGACGACTCTGCTATCTAAGAAAAAGGCCCAGGCACGGCAGACTATTTCACTTCCGGTGAGATATATTTACGATACACACAGTATTATAGTTGCCTAAGCGACTATACTATTCTTTAGTAGTATGCGCGGAATCTAGCTGAATATACATTGTTCTGGCATTTACGAATAGGGAGAGCTTCCATCTCACTTTCCCTAACGCCACCTTGAAGGTCCGCTATCAGACCAAACGAACCATTCATAGTATCTCTAAACACTCGACTGATACGTCAACTCGTAGTAGAATTCTGTAGTTGTTGAGTCACCTCGTAGTCAACATCTGCAGTCAATGTGCGTCGTCTCGTAGTCGACTTCTACAGTCGATGTGTGTCGTCTCGTAGTAGACTTCTGCAGTCGATGTGCGTCGCCTCGTAGTCCACTCCTGCAGTCGATGTGCGTCGCCTCGTAGTCGACTGCTGTAGTTGTTGCGTCACCTTGTAGTCAACATCTGCAGTCAATGTGTGTCGTCTCGTAGTCCACTTCTGCAGTCAATGTGCGTCGTCTCGTAGTCCACTTCTGCGGTCGATGTGCGTCGTCTCGTAGTCGACTTCTGTAGTCAATGTGCGTTGTCTCGTAGTCCACTTCTGCGGCCGATGTGCGTCGTCTCGTAGTCGACTTCTACAGTCGATGTGCGTCGCCTCGTTGTCGACTTCTGTAGTTGTTGCGTCCCTTCGTAGTCAACATCTGCAGTCATTGTGCATCGTCTCGTAGTCCACTTCTGCAGTGGATGTGCGTCGTCTCGTTGTCCACTTCTGCAGTCGATGTGCGTCGTCTCGTAGTCGACTTCTACAGTCGATGTGCGTCGTCACGTAGTCGACTTCTGTAGTTGTTGCGTCGTCTCATAGTCCACTTCTGCAGTCAATGTTCGTCGTCACGTAGTCCACTTCTGCAGTCGTTGTTCGTCGCCTCGTATTCGATTACTGCAGTCGTTATACATATTATTTTTTCTATCGGTTCTACTCAGCTCTGTGCATCCATATGTTGGATGTTGTCTGTGTTCTTTTTCGCTCTTGGTGTTACATCATATCTCGGACAATTGCTCACCTTCTCTCGGTCGCGCGAAAACAAATCATTACTCTTAGATCTAAGCACCACTCGATTGCCGGGAATATTGGTCGTAAAAATGACACTATCGTTTTTGGTCTTGATAGTTAATGTTGATATTTCAAACATACTCCATTATTCGATTGGCGAATCTGCCCCAGTTATTATGCTGTATTGTATGACAGTAGGTTTGATGATTTCTGATAACACCACACAAATAATACTTGTTAAAATGAATTATTTCTCTCAAATGACTAATAATACATTGTGAAAAATGCCGAAATTTCACGAAGTGTTATTTAATTAAAGATATGCATGCATATCTGATATGTTACCAGAGACCTGTGCAGAAAAATAGCAGGGATGTGTCTGAACTGGAAGTCGAGTTATCCTTTGAAACATTAAGTGCGTTTCCTTGCATTTGAGGCATGTCACGGGGTCTATCGCTAGTAGTACTTAAAATCCCAAATATATGACAGTTCAATCACTAGAATTGAAAACAACAACTTGTTTTTAAAAATCGATTTTATTGAATGGTTTATAATTAAATGTAATCCAAAACTTACAAAAAATATTCCAATAGGTTCATACAATTCTGAAAAAGGCGTGGCGCGGATGGGCCCTGACGAAACGCGACACAATCAATCGATTTTAATGAAAGGTTTATAATTAAATGTAATCGAAAATTTACAAAAAATATTTAAATAAGTTCATACAATTTTGAAAAAAAGTCGGTGCGCATGAGCCCTGACGAAGCGCGACACAACCTCCTGCGCTTTGAGTTCAAGGTTGTAGTTTGAGTTCATGAGGACTAGGGCAGTTAGGCGCTCTGCGCTCATTGTTGAGCGGAGTGCTGTCTTCGTTCGGCGAACGGCGGGAAACGAACGCTCAGCTTCACAACTTGTCATGGGCAGCAGGCAACCTATTTGAAGAAAGCCGTAGATATTGGGAAACAAGTCTTTGGAACAATGCGCCAAGGCCTTTTGTAAAAGTGTCGGGTACCGCGATGGTGCCGGTCGTTTCCTCTGGAAAGCGCTCCGTGAGTTGTTGTTTGACGTCATCTATAAACGGAAATGCGACTGATCTTTTCGTAATATTGGCTAGTTGTCTCAGCCGATTGTGTCACCCTGTAGACGGAAGCTCCGCGGACACGACGGACACCCTCTGTCACTTAAAACATATGTATAAAAGCAATCATCTGTACTCTAGTCTTCATTTTCATTTGTGAGCTGGGGTGGGTCCGGACCCCTCGGACCCACCCCTGGACACGCCTTCTTGGTTACACTTGGTTTTACCATTCTGAAAAAGTTTCACTCTATTTTCAGCCCGTACCATCAGAATTGCCTTTTCTATTATCTGACAAGGAAATAAATCCTTTACTCAATCGAGTGAAAAAGTCTACAATATTTTGTGAGGTAAGACAGACACTTTATCGAATTGTGATTACTGATAATTGTTTCCTCATATTATACAAAGTGTTTTGCACTACTGTAATATTTAACCATCAGCGGTAAAATTTCATATGCGAACGGATAAGAATCGTGAGCCGCACCATATACTCGCGAGGTTTACGGAATTTAAGTTACTTAGCACAAGGAAAAGCTACATGGCAGAAGTAACTCAACAGGTACCAGCACTACGTTACAAGAAATGTCGGAATAGAAGCCGTGACGTGTAGTACCAATTTCATGACGGTTGAGTCAGGACAGATAATCGCGGAGTATTTTCATTACAATTTCATCTTTGCTGGGCAAAAATCGGCGCAAGTTAGAAAACAGGCCGACTGTTGCACTGGTTGGAGCGAGCTGAGGGGTGTCTTTGTTAGAACCATTGAGTGCATAATAATATTGAGTGTGCAGAGGAAGAGTATGTGACCTTGCATGAGCATATCATGAAAAACAGTATGCAATATAGTGATATTATGCATGAAGCACGCTATGTTCAAATATTTCGAAGGGTTTGTGATTTGGCGCGCAATGGGCCAAAACCCTTTAAAAAGAAATTTGAAATATCCGTAAAACAATGCATCAGGTATATAACCTTGGCTCTCTTGCGCAGTAGAAAATTTGATTCTTATTGGTTTTGAGCTAGAATTATTGGTTATTTTACTACATCTGTGCAATGTTAACTCTGTCAACTTAAACGGCGTCCATTTCAGAGTGTTCATCCTCTCCCTCGACTATACCGTATGAGTACATATGCGATTACCTGTCTTTCATCAAGAGAAACGCAATTGAAAAGTAAAAAGCATACGTATATTTTCAAGCTTTTGACTCCGCCTACATTGCATTGTAAACTCATAATCATGTACAAAGAAGAAATTAA
This sequence comes from Nematoplana nigrocapitula, assembly GCA_032274565.1. Taxonomy (NCBI): domain Eukaryota; kingdom Metazoa; phylum Platyhelminthes; order Proseriata; family Nematoplanidae; genus Nematoplana; species Nematoplana nigrocapitula. The sequence continues at coordinate 4,500 of JAUYWV010135158.1, forward strand.
AATCAAAGTTTATATACAGTATACTTGTACAGAAAAAAATCCATAATGGATTAGTCCATTGAATGGCGTTCCCAGACAGAAATCTATCTGAGTTAACGATGAGCAATGTTTGAATTTAATCCGGTATCCAAATTAATAACAAGATCTTAGAACTGCGTCTAATGATCGCAGCTTTCTTTAAGCAGTTTTCTTGTTTTTATAATTCAGACCTTGTTTTAAATCTAATGCAAAAAATTAATGTAAAATCAAACTTGGTTTCTAATGCCTTCAGGCCATCCTTTCTCTTCCACTGGTGGTTACCGTATTAACTGTAACCATTGTGACAAGTTCTATATTGGTGAAACAGGTAGAGATCGGAGTTTTCGTATTAATAACATAAAATAATATCGGTCGAAAATAAAAATTATAACAATGCTTTATCTATAAACATGTTTCGACTTTCGATCTAGCCATATATTATATTATTTATAAATTCAAGAATCACAGCAGTCAATATGGACGGCACATTATCTCAACGACACGACTAAAGAATTATGTAGAAGTAACAATAATCGTTTAATCAAATTCATATTTTTCTAAATTTCTAAAATACAATTGTTCGTTATATTACTATTACTGTTACGGTAGTAATATAATTCATATCTTTGCGAATTATAGGACACCATATTGGCTTGGGCCGAAGAATACGTATCTCGTCTTCGCGGAGCTGCATCTTGAGTCAGTCGTAATGACGGGAATCAGGGAGGTCGAAAGAAACACAAATGCTTCTTACTGTGATGACTGCTTCCGGAATTTAGTCTATATGTGCCGCATATGCTGTATCGGCATATGTCGGTAACATTACTGTTATTGCAAGCTCAATGTGTAATGTCGCCATCAACGACATAAAAGAATATACTAACTACTGTATTTATGAAAACATTCGGTTTTTTATTTTTTCTGTTTAACAATGTCGTGCACACTTATCCATTGCCAGGATGACGTCGTCTATTTCATCATGCAGTTACAGACTGGTTTATCTGGTTTGTATAGTGTCCAACTGGCTCACGAAACAAAAAAGAGGGAGAAAAAGATTTTTTGCTTTCTAGTTAAAAACCGTAAAAACTCTCTTGGCAACTTTTACAGCCTTCAACTTTGTCATATAAAATGTTTATATAAAACTTAGGTAAAAGTAAGTATAGGATAAGGCACAATTGTGCTTTAATCGAACACTGTGTGATATGGCCAACGAAGAAAGTGTCATTTAATTATAATCTATTTTTCGCGATTAATAGCAGGATCGCACTCTATTATATACGCTTTTTGCAGTTGGACAATGTCACAGACAATTTGGAAGAAGACTGTTAAAAATTAAATTAGTTAAAGGTTATAAAAGATGTTTAAGGGAGGAAATGGAAAAGATTTAGAAGGACAGTCAATGAAATCTTTGGTGGGTGGACAGTTAGATATCGTGACAGAGAGACAGACCAAGAATAAGACAGTAAGTTATTTAATGATGTGAAAGAATAGCGATGGGTAGAAAGTCTGAATAAACCGACGGTGGAATAAGAAGACACACAGGCTCGTATAAACATGGACAACGAATGAAAATGATGCTATTGTCTGACTGGGAAAGAATTTAATCAGCATTATTCCGTTTTTTTCTTATAAGCGGAACAGTTAAGATTTTGCGGTGCACGTGAAAAGTTGCCATTTTAATAATTGGTTGACGTAAAAAGTTTAAATAACTTTTAACTTCTTGACTATATGGAAATAACCACATTTGCAAAAGAAAAACAATTTCAACATATAAAACTCATTACACTGAGTTCCACAAATAAAATCATTACGGAACAAATAATTCCCCGTGAATAAATAAATGTTTACAACAATGACATTAATAATAATAGCACAGTAAAATAAATATCATTATCTGCATATCCGTAAACTTGGAATTACTTATATAGTATTTTTTGACACTGCAGATTTGCAGGGCTACTTTAAAGAAAACTTCATTTTATTTATACTGTAATATGCAGACAGTATAGTGATGATAAACAAATACTGTATATACATACTTTAGTGATGATAAACAAATATAGTGTAATAATACGCAGGAATTTAATCTAGGGGAGGGCACAACATGCAAGGGGCGCTAATTGCATTTCAATTTAATAAAATTGCTAAGGATACCACTGTTGTGCATCTGTTTATAGCAATATATATACATACAGTATATTCAATAGTACACTATTTATTTAAATGAATTTGTTCACGACTTCGCTTGGGGCATACACAGAGCAATCAAATATCAAGAAACAACCAAATTTTCAAGTAAATATTTTAATCTGATGATTCAGTAGGAAAAAGCTGAGAGGAGAATTTTGTTGAGAAATACTTTCTTTGGATCAAATCCGGGTCAACCCAAGGCGGGCTAAATGGGATTAAACCTGCCTAGACATAAATCAACCATAGTAGAATTGACCTCTTGAAATGTAACCAATTTTACTTATAAATTCCGAGGAAACTACTCTCAAATTTATTAGTAGTAAAATAAAACCGTTGGTTGTTTTTAAATATCACATGTTTTTACCTGGTTTTAAATACATTTTCCATTAATTATTTTATATTAAAAAGAAAAACTTTAAATTAAATGAAACTAAATATTATAAAATTATATTTGTTTATACTTGCATATACAGTACAATTAATCAACAAAAACTTACAAAAGTAACACGTAAAGATATACCGACATAATTACTATCCAGTATACATATATTTTATTTTCATTCATTTGAATAATACACTAAAAATAATCAATTTTCAGATAAGCAGTTTCATTTAAACGCATTACACTTTAATTGCCAGACAAAATATCCAGCAGTGGCAAGCATTTGGGATGTTGACGAGCAAAGTTGTCTAAAACTACTTTATAGTCAATGTCAATATGGCGATGCATATAAAGCAGTGCTAAACAGGACAAACGTTCTTCAGTGACCCATCGACGACCGCAAACTGAAGCAATACGCTGCATTAGTTGTAGTAGCAAGATGTAACCAGAGAAACTGTTTAAACAAAAATATCGGAAATGAACGCTTTAGACTTCCAAATGTAAGCCTAGTTTCGAAAAATTACAGATGGGTCAGTAGGTTGCAATGGTATTCATGACATGCACTCAGCACAGTGATATGTACACAGAGCAGAATTTGACATAACTGACGTCTTTGATTTTGGGACAGCAGGAATTGGCAGGATCGAGAATTGGGTCACAGATAGCAGTGGGAGCCGGGGTAGGGACATAAACAGAAGAACTGACCTGAGTAAGATCGCAGAAAAAACCCTTTTATCTCCTTATGTTGTGGAATACACTGCATAATTACAGTGTAACAATCATTATATGTAGGTTGTGCATGTTTACCAGAAGTTTATTGGGACATCGCTATTCTTGGGCAGGGGCCGCGGAACAGGGGGGGGGGGGACCGAGGGGGCCTTGCCCTCCCCCCGAGAAAAATTTGGGGCGCAAAAACCTAACAGATTTATATTTTCGGTTAGGTTGTTATTTGAGGATGTAAGGTGCTATGTTTGTACGGTGCAAGGGCGCAAATATTTTATAAACTGTTCGGCCCCCTCAGAAAAATATTGCTCCGCGGTCCCTGTTGGGGGGCTAAAACACACTCAAGCCCCACTTAAATGATTGGGGGGGGGGCAGGGTTCCGACATTCCTGAACCTATATTAGACATAAGCAGAAACACCTTGCATAAAGACTGCTAGACATACAATCGTTTTCCAGCAAGAAGAGTGTTAAAATCTGTACTCGTTCCAGTTAGACAAAAACAATGCTAATAATTTATATGTGGCAAGACAGGACATAAAACTATAAAGTCTAAGAGGACTGCATTTCTTCGAGCTGACATAGCAACAGCATTTTGATTCGTCCGAATTTCCATATGGATGCAGCGTGATTGGGTGGATATTCGTCGCTATTTGATTGGTGAAGAGAGAGATTCGGGAAAGAGAGGTGATTGTCTACACTAGATCAGCGAATTAAGGCAGAACTGTCATGTGTCGAACTGCTATATCCTGGTAGAATGTGAAAGGGTGTGTTCTCTAGTCTATGAACGTCATTCACCGCCATGCTATCTGTGGATTCTGTCGCCGATAAGAAGAAGCCATCGGGACTAATTATAGAAATGGATCCGTTGCTCAGTAACTCGCGAAAGCCCAACCTGAATTTGCGACAGACTAATCTGACTCCCCCGGTTGAGGGAGCGGCCTTTACCGTGGGCACACCCGAGCCTTCCATCACTCCGAACAACGATAACGACGATGTCTTCTTCACCCCGACTGAGGCCCGCAAACCTCCCGATCTGGGATGTCATCCCACCACCCCCTCCTCTACTGAAGGTACCTCACTGAAGAGTTGTGGTTTAGGGGGTCTGGGGGCCGCGGGGCATCAGTGGAGCAAACTGCGCACCGCGATGACCGCCACCTCGGCCATGTCGCATATTGTGAAGTCGCAGAAGAAGCGCCATCACACCTTGGAACGCCAGGACTCTTTCATCGCCAAATTCACCACCCAACGGGGTGGTATTGACGACGAGACTGACGCCGATGACCATAAGGAGCACGATGGCCAGACTCTGATGATGGGTGGCGACCGGCGCAGGCGAATTCGGCAGAGATTTCGTGAGTGCGTTATCGATCCACAGGGAAGCTCCATGATCGGTTGGATGGGCCTCGTCACATTGGCCATCCTCTACAATCTGTGGACCCCCATTGCTCGACAGGCTTTCCGAGAGATTGTCGACAGCTACGAGATTATCTGGTTCTTCTTCGACGCCCTCTTTGACTTTATCTACGCGTTGGATATTCTGGTCCAACTGCGGACCAGTTATCTAGAAAGAGGTCTCACCGTGCGCGATAATAAAAAGTTGGCGATGCGCTATGTCCGATCCAAGTACTTTATTGTTGATTTGGTCAGCCTGACTCCGCTCGATCTTCTCCAGCTGCTCGTCGGGATACAGCCGATGGTCCGCTTCCCACGCTTCATCAAGGCCTATCGGGCCTGGAGATGGAAAATCATCGTGGAGAATCGGACCCTCTTCCCCAACACCTGGCGGGTGGCCAACCTCATTCATATTCTCTTCCTTGGCTGCCACTGGTTTGCCGCCTTCTACTACATGATCTCCGAGGCCCACCAATTCAAGGGCGCCTGGGGGTACCCGCCGCCGGAAGGCGATTTCAAGTCGGTCGCGCGCAAATACCTCAAATCGCTCTACTGGTCCACGCTAACCCTGACCACCATTGGGGACCTGCCCCCGCCGGTGCAGAACAAAGAGTGAGTAGCCCCCCCCCCCCCGGCGCAATTACTTTATTCCTCCTTTCCCCCTCCAAAGCAATTTCTACACCTAACACTAGTGCTGCTGTTAGAAAGTCTGTGAATCTGACAAATCACAAAAAGTCGATAGAAAACAGACCGTATGCACTTCGGATATCGAATTTTCAGAAAGGAAGGAGAACCGGACAAATTTAAACGTTTAATTTCAAACGTTTCCCCGACCGATTTCGAATGCAATTCGGATCCATTATCAAGGTGTCCATCCATGACTTTTGAAAAGATTAACGAATTTGATTAATTATTACAAGCAATACGAAACTAAATGGCCTAGTTAAGAGAGTTAATTGAACACATTAGGAACGATGATGCGCCGTTAGTATTCATAGAATTGTGACCTGTCACAGCACATACACCTGCATTAAAGTAGCTATGTACTTTTAACATGGTAACTAATGTCAACCGGATGCATTGGTTTGTATAGCGAAGATTCTGGTACTGTAAATTCGTGCCCTTTTAAGTCTTCAAATTATCTTTCAAGTAAAGGTGTTTTTGCATTTTTTGACAAAATCTCTTGAGATATCCGTAAGTATCTTTTTCCACAGTGGACGAAACTTTTACATACAAAAAGCTGTTTTTGTTAGAAAAGGTAGCGTTTCTCTTCCACATAAGCCTACAAAGGGAATCATTAGATTAAAAAACACTTAATCCTGGAGGCTTTTACGTGATTTTCTGTCAAAACAAATTCTTAATTTTCCAATATCCGATCTTTGAATAACTGGGAAATTAGTTTCTGGTTTCTGCTGCCCTGATCGTTTATATTCCACAACCATTGAATCGGTAATCGCTACAAATGTTAACATCTGGACGATGCAGAAGAAAATAACGATGCAGTGCAGCTATAATCCACACAACTGAGAGGCAGGTGAATAAAATTTACCATATTTTGTTCTTAATTCATTGTAAATTAATCTTAGAAAGTTGTCCAAAATTCTTATTGGTATTTCTTCTACAGGGGCGTCGGAGCGTTTTGAAAAGTGGGGGGGGGGGCCTGTTTTTTTAGATATCATGAAAAATTGTTG
>JAUYWV010135169.1:0-10895 GCA_032274565.1 Nematoplana nigrocapitula
TCTACGCACTCCCAACCACCCAAGTCTCTTTGTCTGCCTAACCCAACCCCTCGAAACCATGTCTCCCAACTCTCCTCACCGACACATCTCGAGAAAAAATTCTTTTACATCGCCGCCATCCGTCTCTCCAAATTCCATCTCTGCAGCTGACCGCTTTCCCAGAGACTCATACCGCCTCCTCCCTTCTCCCAACCTGTCCCATATCAACTTCCACCCTTCCCTCTCTTCCTCCCTCCGAAAATCTTAAGCATGATCACACCTCGCCTCCTCCCCCCCGTTTTCCACACCTTCTGTATAGACGACTCTGCCTCCAAAAGGTCTTATAGCCGAGGCACCGGCTGCTTCCTGGTTGGTTCTCTCTTTCTGACCCCCGTATAGTGGCCCTCACCAGCAGTTTCCAAACGGAACTCGCCGCCATCCATCTGGTCCTCTCCACATCTCAACCCTCCGGACATTCCCAGATTACGTGTATGACGGACTCCCAAAGCACCACCCTCTTCTGTCCACAGGCAACTTTCCTGCCACGACGCCACCTCTATCGCCCAACTGCGCTACGGTGACTCCCTCCATCTTTTTACTTACCGATACCGCAACCACCTTGATGGCTCCTTTATCTGCCTTACCGCCATTGAAGACCTGAAATTATCTCCTTAATTTCCGTCTCTCTAGAGACCACATCCGTTTTATTATTCTCAAACCTGCTCATCCCCTCTCCGTTTTTTCTTCCAATCCTTCAGGCGCACTCCTTATCCTTTCGCGCTCTTATAGGACGTGGTTGTTTGACGGACGACTCACTTTGTACCCACGCGACATCAACCAACCAACCAACCAACCAACTGAACATATATGAGACATGTGTGACATCTACCGGAAAGTATTTTGAAGCCTAAATTGTCAGCGAAGCTGCATGCTCTAAAATAAAATTATCTACGAGGCGGCTGCATTGTCTGCTTTCTTCAGGGTGGTAAACAATAAAAGAAAATAATACAAACAGAGAAAAAAATATAGTTTTAGGTCTGAGGGAGAGTTTGGTGGACTTTAGAAAGGCGTAAGTTTCAAATAGTTGAATGCTTCTTCGCATTGCAGGATTGCATTGGCAGTCCAACATAGTGTTGGAAGAATTTCCTGGCTTTATACTTAGAATACATTTCCGAACGTTTTGTCAGTACGTCTTTATGTTTATCTAACACTAATATTTTCAAAGTATTTGTTACGTATTCATTGTATTGGACTAATCAAACTATATTAATTCATTATGCTCATTGAATTAATATTGATGAGAGCAGTTATTGATGAAAGGGACACTGTTGATTCGCTTCCTACGAGAGTGAAACTATAGTTTAGATAATGGAAAATGTCACTGATGCTCGGTGGCGGTGGGAGCAGCGTAAGCCTGGCCGACTTGAGGTGCTAAAAGGGAGTGGGCGGCCTTGTCTGGTTTCGTCTCATCATTATCATTAGGTACCATCTTCTATTAAAAGTTTGGCAACCATAGCACGCCAATTGTGCCTGTTCTCAGCTTTCCTTCTTGAAACCCCAATGATTTTACTTCCGCTGTATATTTCCTTATAACATCCTCCCAAGCTTTTTACCGAGCTCTGCCACGTTTCCTTTCTATCACGCCTTCTACTGTATAACCAACCTAGGTATCTCTACCCTGACGATCCACTCACAATGTGTCCAGGAAATTTCATTTTTCTTTTGATCAGACCAAAGATACTATATATACTGACAAGATAGGAAACTCGCATTAAAACACACGTCAAAATTGGACGCCAAGGCCGCCATTTTATATTTGTCTTAGATTTGTTATAGAAGCATGGTATTCTGCGCAGCTTTTGGTTGTAATAACAGCTCTAATCCAAAATAAAATATTTGTAAGAGTCGTAAAATTCGTTATTTTTCATTTCCAAAGGATTCAAATGTGTGAGTATAAGATTAATTGTGCATACTGATGTGTAGTTTGTATTTAAACATGATATGTCATCGATCACGAAAGTGATCTTATATAACGCTCGTAGCTTCTTCTAATACATACATTTTCTACAAATATTAGATTTTTGCAGTAGATATACAAACTCAATAAAACAATTTATAATTTTTAGTATTATTAATTAATAAAAAGCTATCGTCAGTATATAGTATCTTTGGATCAGAATTTCAACTAGGTATTTCTTATTTCCAATTCTTTTCAAGACTTCGTCAACTTTGGCATAGTTCCCTTTCAAAAGTTGGCGAGGCGAAGCGGTTGTAATTGACTGATGTCCTCAGCCACCCTTGCATTGAAATTATTGTTTCTCTTCTATGGCTAAAAGGGGCATTATTTAAACTAACTGTAAATGTCTGTATAGTCTTGTACTTTATTGTCGAGTTTGATTGAAATAGGTGTCGTTTGGATTCTTTGTTTTGAGCAAGGATTAAATCTTATTTCCAATAGATTATTTTTCTGACCTAAAAGTATTATAACTATGTATGTACTATGACCAATGGATCATTCGAAAAATTATTCTGAGAAATACTATAATACTTCCAGTGGACAACCCGTATACGTACCGTTCACTTCGGCGTACACTTCAGCTTCACAAAAGGATAGGGCACCGGTAGATACCGGTTTCCTAATTCGCAGATAACGCGCATATGCGCGACACTCGAGCTTCACTATGCTCCAGCTCGTTCCAGGTCCCGGATATCTAGCACACGGATTCATTGCCACCTCGTCGAGCCCGGTGAGAATGGTCAGATTCCGGAGTCGTTCCCCGCAACAGTCGCCCCGGTTCCAGATGCTCAACTGGACAACGTCAAATGGCCGACCCAAATCGACCTGCCAGAAATGTGATTGCTGGCTGTCACTGTCCGCTGTGTGCATGCAAGACCGGCCAACGGCAAAGTGCTGATTCCGGTTGCCGTCAACGGCCAACGCAGAGTCGGTTTTAGGCGTGTAGCTCCAGGTGCTCACCGAACTCTGCTTGGTCGGCTTGAATTGGGAGACCACTCGAACTACAGCCGCCCCATTTGCACTTGGGCTGGAGAAATGCCAGACAGCAGCTGCCACAAAAGGGCCGAAAATCACAGGGGAAAGAGGAGGCATTCTCTGCGCCGCTGATCGAGCCAAAAGAGCTATATAGTCTATTCCACGGTGTGCAGACCTATATATATAAATGTGTGTGTGCTATGTAGTGTCCCCCTATTTACACAAACTGACAGCCAATAAATTTTCGCGCTGAATATATTGCGGTTGATGTCAGGTAATATCACTCACTGGCAGCGGTTCTAAGGAGAAAATGACTTTGGAAAATAATCGACAGAAACAAACGAGAAATTTATAAAAGTAACTTTACTACTCGTCCAAAAAACGGAACAGTTTCGAGTAATACATTTTATAAGCGCGTGTGCTATAGCTCGGAATGTAACCAAAACAATATCACTTACAAGAAATGTGCAATTGAATTGCTGTCTCAATTTTCGGGGAGGCAATAACTTTTTCGTTTTTGATGGAAAACGATATCCAAGGCAAATATTCTGAAGTGATTTATTTTATTTTTCTACATTGTATGTACAAACATCGACATAACATTAAATACAATATATACGATTAAAGTTAGCAATAATATTATAGTGTTTTGATATTTGCCGTTTTACAGAGTTCAATATGAATGGAATTTATTAGAGAATGGCCAGTTATTCATGGCTCATTGAGAGAACATAAGTGAATAAATTAAACATTAAATCAATAGTTGGGAATGCAAAAAGATAGTTCAGTGCAGATTTCACTGGGGCCTAAAGTGTTCTTTAACTCCGCGGAATTTCATTGAGATGGCAAAACAGGTATAAAAAAAGTTTTGTGTAGCCTAATAAATCAATGATCAGTGTTAAATCTGCTGAAATATCTCCAACAGAGAGGACCGGGCAAGCCGCATAATCTGCCGAGAAACACCAAAAGTTAGCAGTTTAATTGCTATACGCTGTCTATATACTATTCCTTGTCAAGCTCACCATTTTAGTAAAACATGCTGAAGCAAACCAACTCTTTGCTGTAGATAATCTGTGCCTGCCACAGACTACTACTGTATTATAGAAATTTGTGGTGCCTGCTAAACCAAAATTTATTTTATTTAAAACTCATATAGATCGATAATTTTGTCTTGCACTCGTACTCTTTCGTTTTGCACAGCAGCTTTGTCAAATTTAAGACGATTAAAACATAATTGAGTTCTTCTTATTATTATTCCTAATTTTTACGGATTACATGTTTTCAAATTACAATGACTAACCACTAATTTACCCTGGGAAAAGGTGAAGCATGAACTACACTAAATTAGAGCAATGCAAGCAGCAGAGAATGACTTACACACACGCTCAATTGAGTTGAACCCATAGATCTTATAATAATAGTTAAATCAACTAGATTTGAAATCTGATGGTGTTATAGCTGAACTATGGATGGACGCTGCCACTTCGTAGGGTTTTACGCGCTTCAGATAATATCGACAAAACCTTTCTGCTTGCCTACTTCTGCCTGACAGAACAAACAAACTGCTCACCGCGTCTTGCGAAGGTTCATTTCCTTTTGGTCGGTTATTTTCTGAGTTTATTTGCCTCACTCGATATTGCGTATTTGCTAAATGAAGATCACTGACATCGCACATTGAAGAGATATTTATTATTACTGTAGTAGCCTGTCTATTAGTTGAAACCTGTCCAATTACAGATAAGTCCAGACACTTTGAAATTATATGCTCAGGAATTCCTTGTGTCCAATTATAACCGTCAGTTCGTGCTAATTTGTTTCCCTACTGGCCTCAAACGATGCAGTTTTTCTAAAGACAGCAATACCATGTAGTGACCCAAATACTGTAGAATTCGCCTATATCAACACATTTTAAAAGTCCCCTAAAAATCATATTTTATGTATAAAGGAATTTGTCTATATCAACATTAACAAGTTGCCTATTTCGACATTCTTTTTCAAACCTTTCAGTAATAAAAGACGCCTATATCAACTCTGTGCTGAAATTTAATACGCAAAATTTAATTGACAACTGCGCAATTAGGTTAGGCAGAGAAACAATCTATACTGCGAAGGCCTTGTAGAAGGTGATGACGATGACTCCGTGGCGCCTTCAGCCTCACCATAATTTTAAGAAGGGTTTGTAATGGTTTGTAGACGGAGAACTGGCAGTTGCCAATGATTTAGATATTTTGTGCACACATTGACACTATTAAATGTGCCATTGTTCATAAAATTTTATCAGCAAAGATGCAAACTTCTATTCGTAATTTCCTTCAGTTAAGTTTGATACCTACAGTACATACAATATTATTGTTGTACACACTAGATTTCCTTAGCTTTATGGGATACACTCATTATCGTAATATGCTATATAGGTATTGTATATGTATTTATAACTTGCTGTACCTATCTATGTAGCTTTTGTGTGCGGTTGTTGAGGAATTGTGACATTATTAAAAAATTATTTAATACAAGTGTATGTACATTTTTTCATATAGTTTTTGCAAATTTGTCCATATCAGCGGTTTGGCTTTCTCCCTTGTATAGGAAAGTTTTTGTCACATTTTTTTCACGTGACTGCACATTCATAAAATACGCCCAAATTTCTTCGCAGAATCTGCCTCTAATTTCGCAATGATATACATAGTGTAAAATTAGTCGTTTTGACAAAGTGGTCTTTATCTTTGTTGCCATACTGAAATTATAAAGGTCGCTTGTATTATACAATACTAATTCTCCGGTGATGATGTTCATAACCCATTTTTCGTTATATATGAATAATATAACGCCAGAACGCTTTAGTGGATAATGCTCTTTGTTAAACTTTATTATTTAAAAAGGATAGCCAGTCTATGTTTGGCAATTAAAAACAAAATATGTAATGCATAAACGAACCTGTATATTTAATAAATATATTGCAACAAGGTCTAGGGAAACAAAAAAATGTGTTGTTAAAAAAAATAAAATATAAACAACACCGGAACAGTTAATAAAGAGTAGTCTTAAATTAGCCGATGGATCATGTAAGGCAGCACGAATTCCATGCTAAGAAGTCTTATTTCTCCTCCTGCCTTTCTGACGACAACTTCCCCATTCTCGACGCTCAGACACTGGCCCAACTTGATCTCGTTCGGATTGTCCAACAGGCGAATCTGTACGACCAAAATGAGAGAGACCTATGACTTCAATCAGCCATTGTTGAAATCGGACACATGTGTCTCACTCGGACACATGCGAAACAATGTACTCGAGTGCATTTTGGAGAGACAGACAATAGTTTCTACTATAGAACGGCGAGGCGGCGGGTTCGGGCGTGCTATTTTTCTCAATACAAGGGCCATTGTTCAAATTCTATTGCCCCAAAGCCTTGATATTGCATACTACTGACAAGCTTTTTAATTCAGTCTGTTTCGTGTCTACTCCTCTGTATAGTATTTAGAAACACCTGAGAACGACGTGAAATGAACTGCAGATTTTAACTGTAGTCTAATATGCTATTAGTGAAACGTATTTAAGTTAAAAACGAGAGGATCATTTTTTTAAATTAAGTAAATCACTTGTTTTTTCATGAAATGGGTCCACGGTTGTTTGACTTTGTGAGCTTCGATTTATATGATACTGCGAGAACAAATTTATTAGAATTACATACACACAAACCGTAGGTCAACGAAAAACATAGCACAATGCCAATGCTTCAATAATGTATTTCACTGAAGTTTGTTTAACAGCTAACAGAAGGAAACAAAAAGCGATAACTTTAACTCGAAGCTAGAATTTCGCGTTCCCTTAGCACAAGAAGCGTTGACAATGTCGAGCGTACTTGCTTCACATAAAGTGTTAGAATGGCTGCGCATGTTAACGATAATTGTCCTTCAGATTAATACCCTCAATACACAGTTGGTGGAAATTTTCAGTGTCCAGCTAACACCGTTGAGTTCCATTTTGCTCTCTCCCGGTCACTATCGGCACTTCCTGGACAACGTGTCGTTGGAATACTAAGAGCGACTCTGGCCATATACTAACGCTGATTAACAAAGGGAAAAAACAACTGATTGCACCCACAATCCTGTCCAGCTTGTGAGGACTGCATTATGATCCCCAACTTACATTGTCACCGGGATCCGGTGTCGCTCTTTCAACCTGATCGAAAGGAACAGTGAGCACCTTGTTCTCATTCAGGAGAAAAACGCTTACATTTGTATCCTTCACCAGGTTCACTGTCGCTCTTTTCACCTGGCCACCAACACGCACCTGCACGTACAAACACACAGGACATAACCGAATAGCAAATGTCAGGGAGTAGATACAGAGAACAAACGAGACAGTAGGAGATATTGACGAGTCACTTCAGTGGGCGGCGATAGCTGCTTGGTGCGGTCCAACTTGAGCGCCGCTGCCACTCGCGCTTGAGTTAGCTAGACAAGAACACTGAAGTAAGACGGCAACTGTGACCAGCCACTTCTGTGGGACCCGTCAAAGTGATTTGGTGTCAACTTCACGCGGTGAGAGTTGTCTGCCCTAAACTGACTGGTACGTCGTGAAGAGATTACGACACGAAGGATCTGCGAACGACAGGGGCACAGGGAGCTTCCGTCCTCATGTGTAAATAGGTTGCACGAATTGCGAGTCCCGCAGGGGCATTCAAACACCACTGTACCTCGACACTACAAGTGCCCCTTGGGCGGCTCTGCCAGTACAAATCTTTCCCGCGAGCCTAATCTCAGTGAGCCATACAAAGCCAGTACGGTACGCGTCCCAGAGGGGAACGTTGCCGCTGACGGTCGTCGTTTATGGTCCATAATGGAGGCCTGGACGATGCGATAGAACCAACCAAGCAAGAGATATTAGATTGAGTGTACACATACTTGTACAATCGAATGTTTTGCCATCCATTCCGGGTAGTTGTTTGGAGTTCCCTCTTCTTCGCCGAATTTCGCGTCGTCGTCCATCTAGCAAATGAAATAATAAAATGCTGATTTTTACTCATACTTGCAATCCAATAACTGCTCATTCACAAACACACCCAATCGAAAGGATCCACTTGTCCCGGCGTGGTCAGGCAGCTTGGACTACTCTCGACCGAACTGACACTGGATCCCCATAACAGCGTCGTAGCGGGTGCATTCGCTGTGCACTGCTGACTCTGTCTAGCAGGTGGCGGTGCTGCCACTGTACTCCGTGAATCTGAAACTAGAACAACATAAGCATGAGTAATCACAGGGAAAGAAGAGTGTCAGTAAGCCAAATTTAAAATTAACTACCAAAATAATTATGTCATTATAACTGCCTCTAAAACGATCAGCAGAAAAGACTGGACCATAACAGGGATTTACAGCGAAAGTTTTAACCCTATACATCCCGTTGTAGTTGTTTTTGGGATGCTGGTGATTGCCCAAATCGGGTCGCCTGCTGGCACAGCCAAAAATAAAAGAAAAGGAGTAGGGTTAGGGCAGGAACAAGGAAAGTTGGAGGAGATGGGGGAAGGAGGGACGGGAGCTAGCTAGAGATGATAGAGAGGGCGGAAGACAGGAGCGAGAGTGGGGAAGAGCCAACGATGGAGAGGGAGAAACTGAGGGCGTCTGAGAACAGGCAAATGGAAAGGATGTTTTCGAGGGAGCCTTCCGCGTGTATGCATTTGAGGCACGTCGCTGTGCTTTCTAGGCCGATTCTCTGGGGAGAGCGAAAGTAAAGAGGAAAGTTTCCTTTGCAAAATTGGGAGATTGAGACAGACTCCTTTTGGGGGAGAATACGGTGAACGTCGAGTGGGTTGTGGCCGTTAAGGGTGCTTAAATAGTCATAACGGTACGCATGCGGAGATCTTATGATTTCGAACGCGGAGGCTTTCAAGCTGCCCTTGATAGGGACCAGAGACTGTTCGAGTCGGGTCGTTTCATTGGCTAGAGCTTCTGCAATCTCATTACCTGGCAGACCGCCATGACTAGGGACATACACGAGATCAGTTGGGGGAGACAACGACGAAGGGAACGAATGGACTGAACAAGAGAGTTTGAAAGTGTTCCGCATTTGATGGGTTAGAATGATGCTTTGAGAGTCTGCACAGAGACGGATTCTAGCGAGGTTGTGAGGGAGTCGGTAATGAACGGGTCCATATGACGCGGTCTGTGGTTGGGTTAAGACCGAGTCTGGACTCAGCTTCGCGGCTGAGGGAATTTGTGGGGTCGTTACGATTGGTGCTAGCGAAACAGTTGAACCAGATGTGGTCCAAGTATACATCCCGTCGAATGATATGGTACAGGTAGTGCGCATAAGGAGGATATGGATCGAAAATGTGTCTATAAGGGAATTTTTTTCTGAAACCCCGAAAAGAGCAGGACATGTGTTACATGTAAGAGAAAGCCCAACCATAGACAACCAACACCTACAGGCATCGTCGTCGTCGGATTTAAATGTGAAATGGGCCGGAGTAGAGCCAACAGGATCGAAGGCGCCCTGTCTCGGTGTGAAACCACCGCCAGTCTCCTGACGTGGTGCGATGGCGCCGGCGCAACTATTTCCATAGGCGGGTGTTCTCGAGCCATCATACATGGGCGTCTGTGCTGAGTAGAGGGGAGTCTTGTCGGAGGCATACGATGGAGAGTGTGAGCCAGGTGTCTGGAACAAGAACGAGAGTTCAGAAACTGCTTTCAGCAATAGAAACCATTTCCCTGCCACTCTCACCTGACATCCCAACCAGGAAGTTGGTTGTATACTCATGCTCGGACTTATAATGGCGCTCGCCAGACTGCCCTGTCTGTCCGTGATAACACAGTTTTCTCGTCGAACCAGGACAGTCTTGTAGGGATAGTACAACTCGACGTTCAACTCAGTTTCCATCACCTGCTTCACAAGGCCAACACTGCCTTTCAGTAAGCCCTGGATAAAAAATACGAAAAGATATTCGTGAACTTCGTTTGAAGCTTAGTTATTTCGAATAGACACACAAACTACAAAAACATCTACATGATAATCACATTCGCTCAAGTTTCGAAAAAGCATTTTATAAAAAAAAACAGCTCACCAACTTAAAACTGTATTAGTCTGACAATAGAAACCTATAAGACATTACTCGAAGCTCCTCCCTCACATAGCATATATATTATTCATGCCAAATGGATTAGCGTGGGATATATGAGCTGAATAACTTTAAATTGTTTATTCTAGCCCGTAGCCTGGTGGTATGCTATGCACTTGTTGCTTCAATCTGATAAGGTTGTATTGAATAAAAATTGGGTAATTGCACCGTAATTCCAAAGGATTTTTAAATAATATTTTTTATATGATGCACATTCTTTTAGAGTATATACAGTATATCAATATATGTACATGCAAATGCGACCTTATTTAGTATTTTAGTGTTAGCCTGGGAAGTATTATATGGAAAGTCACCAATGTAAAAAATGTCGCTGATTAGATTGTAACTTATAACTTATGTATATTTAAACGAAGTGAAATTGGAAATTTTCGTCAGTATTATTATTATAAAGTATAGCATATAGATGTTATAAGTTTAAAAATAGGAATTTCAGTTTTATAATTTCCGAAAGACATAGCTCAAGAAGCATTTGATTGTCCTGATACTACATACCTCCTTGGTACAAATATCCATTTACTATTCAAGTATGAAAAATAATATAATATATATATATATCCAATCATATTCGCCCCTTCTTCCTCTCCAACAATCCGGGTTTCGTCCCGGCCACAGAGTGGAAACCGCACTCGTCCATGTTACAAACAGTATTCTATGTCACATGGACAATGGTCGTGCTGTAGTACTTGTGCTGCTTGATCTTTTTGCTGCTTTTGAAACAATTGATCATGATCTCCTAGCGTATACACTGACTCATTGGTTCGGCATTGGCGGACTAGCCTTACAGTGGATGAC
>JAUYWV010135180.1:0-10895 GCA_032274565.1 Nematoplana nigrocapitula
ATCATCGTGTCTTGATCATATACATTTCTACTCTTCTTCTCTTCTGTTACTGCTGTGTTATATTTTCAATGACGACAGTATATCAGGGTAAGGGGATATCGTCGTTGTGTAGATGAGCAACACTTTCAGTTTTACCTTCCACCCACCTCTCGTCAAGGCAGGAAATAGGAAACAAGCTCCAACAGTAGCAAGTTGTACCTTCCGAACCGACTTTTCATTTCACAGACCATGGTACATGGTCACAGCTCGTTTGTAGTACGCCTCTGGAGCTTCTGCTACAAATTTGCCGACCCCATTGACTAGGAAAATTAGGTGGAGAAGCATGCATTTACTGACTCAGTCATTTGCTATTCGCAAACCAGCTTTATACAACCATGTCCACGTGTTTTCGTGACCTCATTGGCTTCATTCATTGCAACGCTGATATTTTAAGTTTCTGCAAGGATTGCTCGTGCAGCGAAGGAGACGTTGACAGTCATAAATGAGTATAAAAGTCAAAATTTTCTTCTAGTAGTAGCAAAATGTCAGAAAAAGAGAAGGAGCATAAATAGTAAAAAGGTGCAGAAGGCTCAAAAATGAAAAACGAATAAGGGTCATAATTAGAAAGAAGGATCTGTAAAGAAGGCTTTGTAAAGGCCCAAATTTTTCTTAGATGTTATTGTGCTCCTCACTCCCCCCCCCCCTGCGTCCGCGCCTAATTATGGGGTAAATGCGCCTTTTTGACCTGGACCCCCCCTCAAAAAATTTTGGCCCCAAAAAAACTGACGGCTGGATCCGCAAATTATCCTTAAACTGGCTGACGTAATGCGAATAAGTGACTGAGTATTTTCAACAGGATATGGTGTTCCAGCTCACAATTGTTGAACGATATAATGAGATTCGGACACTCGATTGGCCTGCTTGCACAAAATCCTGGTCTCAATTGCAATGATAACTACAACACACTGGAAGAACATATAGAACTGGCCATGATCGCGCAAGCTTTGGTAAAATCAAATTTGAAAGTTACTTATATGCTCAAAAATGTGTTGCGTTGATTATACCTGAATGAGTTCGGATGGTCTTAAAGAACAATGGATATCCGCTCTACCAAATATTGAAGTTGTGTATTTTCTAACGGTATACAGAGAAATCAATATCGTGGGTTATTTTTAGATTCATTTTTTATATCAATCGTAGCTTATTGTCATAAATGAATTGCGATCCACCAAGCAACATTCTGACGAGGAAACACCTAATCTATCTCCGAGGAAGTTTAACACAGCATGTAATATCTTTACTACTGAATTATTTAGAAGTAGTATAACTAACAATTAATATTTTTATGTTTTAGTATTCGAATTGTGTCGCAGAACGCTGATTATTATAAATTGCACTATTATGCATTTATCAAATGCGGAGAGCCGCAGATCAGTGGAATTGAGTGTCAACGACGAAATTTGACTCTTAGCCTTAAGCGCACAAAAAGGCTGTCCACTGGATCGGATCCGATACTCTCAGTTTTTGCTTTCTTTTTCTATCACTCTAAAAGAAGTCATTTTTCGCGTTTAAAACATCCCTGTGTGCTTACATTTTTATGTAGACACAATGAATATGTGCTGTCCATAGATTCTTGTATGTATCTACGTGTACAGTTTACCAAATATGAATATATTATTTTTTATGCTGGAACTGTTGTTTGCACTAAGTTACTATTTATTGCTCTACGGGTGCGAAATCGCATACTATACATTATGATTTCTTTGCACTATTTCTTTATTTCTCAGTTAGGCTATATGTCTAGTCTTCAACTGCACATAATGTTTACAGATTAGTAAATTATCAATGTCTACTATGCATATTGAACTCGCCATTTCTAATATTGGATTTTCTATGCCAAAATTTACTATTTTCTGCCGTTCATCTACACCTGAGTGGAAAATACTAAAAAATATGTAATAAAACCTCATCATAATTGGTGAAATGTGGATTGCCTGCACAATCCTGAAAGCACAGACTGGATCATTCGCAGCCTATACAGTGTTACGTCTTGACTTTCTCTGAGCAATGAACAGAGCTTCTTTAATTAAAAATCTAATTCTGATTTTGTCTTTCAGCTGGCGATGATCGTCTAGCACCAACTGTCGACATGGACTATCACGGCGTAAGGCACCTCCTAGTCAGCCTTGCTGACTACCCATGTGACTTTTATTCCACATCTTGCCGCCTGCAGTTGCGGCCGCCTCCATCTACTATGGTTCAACTCTCACAGCCATTCAGCAGTGTTCACAGCAAGACATGCCATTTGAGTAACAACTTGTGAACGAATTTTGCTTATCTCTATGTGGCATGTTAGGATCTGCCGTTACTATAATACGAGATGATCTAATTCATCCAACACGACGTTATTTACCGCGAGTTGTCCTTGTCGTCTTTTTCGAAAACACCATTACAAAATGCTTTTTTCTTGTTGATGTCGAGACGTTCTATCTTTACACTAATATCATGCATCTGCATTCCATCTCATGGCTGACGTTTGACTATACACAGCAATAAATGGCGTGGAATATTTTTAGATTCATTTTCTATATAAATTTTAGCCCTATTCAGGTGCATCGGAAGCTTCCGCAAAGTGTGGGGCAAGATAAATAATTCCTTAAATTCCGAATTGACGAAAATTAGATAATTTCCGGATATCGAGTCGACTCGGATTATTCAATTTGATGAATCACTGCCCTTTCGGCGACTGGTATAGGGCGTTATAGGTATTTGGGAGTGTAATTAGAGGTAAGGTTGTGTGGTTCCAAATTAGTAGGAGGCACAGCACTATCATATGGAAAAATGTAATTATTTCATAGAAAAAATGTGTACTAAGAGCAGGTAAGTGGTAAGTGCACTGTAGGTATGCTAAGTAGCATAAAAGCAGACGAATATGTGAAGTGTGAAATGATCTGTGTGAAACTATTGTTCTTTCAACTACAGTAGTATAACTCATGCACTGAATAGTGACATTTAAAAATTAAACGTCGGTGTCACTGATGAGTGGGCGTCGAATTCTTCAAGTGGTGGTGCCTCGAGACGCATCGGACACTCCCTGAATCCTAATGCAGATTTCCCGACTTTTACGCCCTTCTAGACTCCGTTATTAGTGGAATTCTCCGAATGGTTCAAAATTTCTGACTAGTACGGTCAGTGGATTTCCGAATGTTGCCAAATTTCCGACGTACGCCCTTTTCGACTCTGTTATTAGTGGAATTTTCCGAATGGTATAAAATATCCGACATGGTACGCCCTTTTATACTCTGCGAATGAAATTTGTCGAATGCTACTAAATTCCCGACTGGTACGCCCTTCTAGACTTCGTTTAAGGAATTTTCCGAATGGTACTAAATTCCCGACATTTGCCCTTTTAGACTCTGTTAGTGAAATTTTCCGAATGGTACTAAATTCCCGACTGGTACGCCCTTCTAGACTTCGTTTAAGAAATTTTCCGAATGGTACTAAATTCCCGACGTTTGCCCTTTTAGACTCAGTTAGTGAAATTTTCCGAACGCTACTAAATCCCCGACTGGTACGCCCTTCTAGACTCTGTTTAATGAATTTCCCGAATGGTGTCAAATTTCCTACATGGTACGCGCTTTTATACTCTGCTAATGAAATTTTACGAATGCTACTAAATTCCCGACTGGCACGCCCTTCGTCTAATGAATTTTCCGAATGGTACTAAATTCCAGATGGTCCTTTTTGACTCGGTTTACGGAATTTACCGAATAGTGTCAAATTTCAGACAAGTACACTTTATTAGAATTGGTGCTACTTTCCAAATAACTCGTTCTAAAGAAGTGGGTGGAGCGGCGCCCCTGCTATTGCCATAAATGAATTGCGCTCATCAAGTAAGTCTGACGAGATCAGCAGTCAATTTATTTCCACTGAAGTTTAATACAGGTCACTTGTTTACTACTGCTTATTTTATAAGTAGTATTAATAACGCTTAATGATTTCTGTATGATGAGAATTCGATGTTTCCAGGAACGCTGATTAATTTAAATTGCACTATTATGCATTTATCAAATGTGGAGAGCCGCAGATCAGTGGAATTGAGTGTAAACGACAAAATTTGACTCTTAGCCTTAAGCGCACAAAAAGGCGGTCCACTGGATCGGATCCGATACTGTTTTTTTTCTATTGCTCTAAAAGTATGGCTCTATTGTTTGGTGGGTATAAATGGCTTGATGTGCAGATGAATAATTTCTTTGGAAATGTGATCCATATCTATGATGTACATATTTTTTCCTTGATTCCAAGGAAAACTGAAACTAAACAATTAACATTTGAAACAGTATGTCTTTAACACTCCATAATCGTGTCTGCCTTTCACTCTGTAATTTCGGACAGTCTGAGATGTGACTGGGTGACACCCATCATCATCGATATAAGTGACAACCATCTCTAGAAAATTTTGATGCTCTAAATGTCCATTTTCACGTATGTGTGGAAGCACTACATACAAAGTGATATCGCTTTGCGCTTAGGGCCTCAGAAAAATCCAATAAACAAGACCATGCAACGCAAGGAGAACTGTATTATCAATTCAAAACTTCCGCGTACGAGAAGCAAACTGTACGAATAATGCTGACAGTAATATTTACAAGCAAACGATACACACACAGTAGACAAGATCCACGTAGACACAGATTTTGGGAAGGACAGGATAGAGGGGAGGAGTATGGGACCCCTCACAGCAACAACATCCCAACAGATACGAGAGAAACACGCTCATTTATAGAACTCCAATTCTTGGTCGTCTTTCTTCACGTTGTTCTTGTAACCCTTCTCGAAGTCTTTGGCCAGGACCACATAACGGTTCTCGCGTACAGCTTGCATGCCGGCCTGGAAGACCAAATCATAGGAAGTCACTTTGTCAAAGTCAACTTGCTGTAGTAGGCTGAGCAATAATTAATCTAATCTAGGTTATAGCCAACAGCAAACACGAACAAAATACACAAAAATTTCAAATCAACCAGGATGAGGACATCGGGAGTTATAAAAATGCTGAAAGTGAACTAGATTTAGGACATAATGGTAACAAAAATACAGGAAGTGAACCAGATTAAAGACATACCGAAAATTGAACGCGGTCACAGAGAATATCGATACGTTTTTTCCTGTGTGATGTGTGTACTAGTGACAAATACACTACGCAACCGCTTTCCAAGGCTCCCTATCGGCAGCCTTGCTTGATCCATCACCGATCTGCATCCACGGATATTTGCCATCATCGGTTCAGTCTATCTTGATCATAGGCGTTTATGATAGTCTTGACTCTTACGAAGCGCTATTATTGCAATCGAAGTTTCTCTTTTATTTTCTATTTAGTTGGCAAAAATGGTGGAATGTTGTCCCGCAATCAACTGTACTAACTAAAGTTTCTGTTTTATTGGGTGACTAGTTTTATAGACAATTTACACGCGTTTCAATCAGCCGAATTTTGCCAATTAAGTCATTCTTGTGCCTGATTGGTTGGGATTTTTAACTGGATATATTTTGGTATTAAATAGTTTCTAGATTTCAAAACTGTAAGCTTGCCGATAACAGCCGTTGTATGTATATCTAGCATTATAGTGTATTGATTGAAATGTGATTTGGCTCATTATTCTCTTTTCCCTTTCAATCTAAACCAACGACTCTGTCCTCACTCTTGCTGATCAAGGAGGTACCAGTATCCATATTTCCTGCTGTTTCAAGTTTTTACATTCTTAGTCTACTACACTGTGAGGACCCATACAGCCGCCTTCTCATGGCGGGCTGTCCTGCTTCGGCAGACAAAGTGCTGTACTTCCTGGGACCTACAATTTCTCGCTTGCCCCTACTCTCCCTCACTTTTTCATTTCTCGACTCTCCTCTACTCTGTGTTTCTCTTTCTTTCTCTGCACTCTATCTCTCGATTCTATCCTTTAATTCTTCAAATCTCGTTCTCTCTCTCTTTCCGCAGGAGGCCGGTGAACTGACGCGTTCCTTTGACAGGGAATCACAACAACAACAAAACCTTAGGCTGTGGGCTCCAGACGCCTCCAACTTCTAGTTCTATGCCAAAACTCTGCCGTTCTACGCAGGACCTCTTTCACCTTGCCACTGGTCCCTTCGCCAGCACTCAGACTTGCACTGCTGTCTCTCTTGTCAACCGCCCTTCTCCATTGATTCCAGCCTCCCTGCACTCTTTGTGTTGCCTCTCTTCCGTTCACCTCTGTTGGGTTCACGGACACTCCAATCTCCCTGCAAATGAACGAACTCGCCCTATCTACTGGAAAGAGTCGGCTAATGCCACCATCACCACAAACGAACGTTGAATGTCGATTGATCCTACATACCTCCTGACAGATGGCATTGATATCTGCACCGGAAATCTTGTCCGGCCGGGCCACATAGTCCTCCAGATCCACGTCCTCACTCAGATTCATCTTGGCGGTGATGGTCGCGAAGATCAATCGCTTCTGACGCCGGTCGGGCATGGGGAACTCGATTTTCCGGTCCAAACGTCCCGGACGGAGCAGGGCCGGATCCAGAGTGTCCGCCCGATTCGTCGCCATGATCACCTGGTCACAAGGGGGAGAGAGTCACACTAATCAAACACGTCTGGTCTTTGGCTTTTTCAAGGATACCAATAATGTATCCCTTGATAACCAAAAAGGCAATTTATTAAAACGATGTTTTGCAGGTGCTCTTTGGCTGTCCTTGGCTCTGTTATGATAACAGTCTGTCATGTAACATTGTCATGGAGTATTTAAAACATCTTTGTGATTGAGTGGGTTCGTAAATACCTGCAGAGTCTAACCCTCACATCCCTTGATCATCTTCTCTTGGGGACAATCGTGTAATCTCCATTGCCTCTACGCTCACGGTGTCCTGGGGACCACCCTGAGTGGTGGTGCGAATACACGAGGTTTCAGAACATCTTTATTATTTAGACTTGAGCATATGTGTGGTGTTTTGTGGAAGTTTGGCCTTTTAGTTAAATTGCGACAACCCTTCTGAGGCTCATAATGTTGTAGAAAGTTTGGGTATCATTTGGGTGAGGGCTGTTCGATTTATCTGACGGTATGGCCTCTTAGAGGAATCCGTGTCAGTGGACTCGTATCTAAGGGAGCTCCGGCTCCCCTGACGAGATCCGGTAAAAACAACAACAAACAACAGTCGGTTCACTGGCACTTGGACTGAACAATTTGTGAAAACCGTTTTAATAGACTGGTTAGTAAGATAATTTGAATCACGTGAACGTATTCCATCCCTTACTCACCTTGACATTTACGTTTTGATCAAAGCCATCCATCTGATTGAGCAACTCGAGAAGAATACGTTGAACTTCGCGATCAGCTAAAAATTGAAAAAAAGACAACAACATACTACTAATGGAGAAATAAGTAATTAGATATATTTTTAACAGTCAATTTTGGGAATATCAAATTCATCCTACTCATTTGCAAACCTCAGAGAACAGTCAATATTATTCCCATTTCTAAATGCGTCATATTAGAATAATGACAAAAGGAACCGACGTGCATTGCGCGAAAGGTTTTTTTCCATTGGTGCCTTAAAAAATTGACACATTTTAAATTTATATTTTATCTGTTTAGCGTCAAGAGTACCTTTACCCCCCCCCCCACCAAATAAGACATTTTAATCACCATTTCAGGCCTGCTTTGTGGAAATATATAGCCGAGAATAGTGTATCGAAGTTATCTTTAACTCTTAGTCAATAATGATTCACTCTACCCCAAATGATCATCTTACTGACAGCATTCCCACTTCACCCACCATAGTCTACCCGTTTCCACCCTACAGAAGACAAATTCCTCATCCCACCCTCTTTCTACCCCTATCTACTGTATAGTATATCTAAGTCAACTCTGGTAGCTATCCCCCCATGCATCCGCCTTCTCGTGGCGGGGATGTCTTGCCTAGGCAGGCAAAGTACTGCATTCCCCAAAACCTATGGTGTTTCTTTTCCTCATCCTCTTTCTATTCTCTCTTTTCCCCTCATTTTCCTTCGGGATGTCGTTCCCTCGACCGGGAATTACAACAAGCCAATCGGCTGTACTATCGGAACCATCATCATTTGAGAAGTTCGAATATTACGACCTTATTTTTTAAAGTTTAGCGAGGGGATGCCGCAAAATCAGGAAATCCCCTACTACTTGATATATATTGGACCTTGCTTTCGGGCCACGGGCCAAATGGAAAGTAAAGCTCCACCGCGACTATACTCACCGCCAGTCTGCGCGTCGAATCGCTTGGTGGCAATGGCGTCGATCTCGTCGATGAAGATGATGGATGGGGCATTCTCCTTGGCCAGACGGAAGACATCGCGGACCATCCGGGGTCCCTCGCCCAGGTACTTCTGGACAAATTCTGAGCCGACAACCCGAATGAAGGCCGCTGTCGTGTGGTGGGCCACCGCTTTGGCCAGCATGGTCTTGCCGCAGCCGGGAGGGCCGAACATGAGGACGCCACGGGGAGGGTCGATTCCGATCTGCTTGTACAACTCGAAGTGGGTCAGGGGCAGTTCGACCGCCTCGCGCACCTCCTGCTTCTGCAAGTCCATACCGCCGATGTCCCCGTAGGCCACATCCGGCTTCTCGTCTGGTAAGACATACAGGTACAGCTTGTCATGTCACAGATCTACGATATGTGAATATTGATTATATTCTCCCTGTGGTGTCACTACTTACTGGTACATAAATTTAAACACGAAAAATTCCTAATGGATACTGAAAAAATGAAAAGCCCCCGGCGCATGCAACGATGTGAAAACTACTTCTTCTCACTTCCAACATCCTCCCTTAAACAGTGTTGCTACAGACAATATTGCAAATAAATCGCGGGCCAAAAACTAAAATAGGATAACACTGTTTGCCACGAGCACAAGAGAAAGCATGTGATTAATGTTTTAGTCATGAAACATTGCCTAGAACAATTCCCCAACATAATCTCGTAATTAAAACGTTTAGAGCTATCTCCACCGTGTGTAACGTCCACCTCATCTCAGCCTCTATTGCTCTGTCAGGTGATTGATTTCAAAGAGTCAAATGTCTGCTATTCGCGCCTGCTCAGCAAGAGATGACTCTTCTAAAAAAACGAGTATTACTCTGATATCACTAGGGAGGAATGTGAAGAGTTTATGACGAACCAGAACTTCGTTGATATCTGCACCACTATCTTCGACTTGCCGTCGAATTCTAGCGAGTGCGGCTGCAGCCTTTTCGTCGTTAAGAGAAAACGCTTGCAGTGGGGATGGAAAAGCCTTGAATATGGAGCGTTTGACTGCTCTCTTCAGCAGCTCGACAGGCAATCATCTTGGAAGCCAGACAACATCGTAGGGTAGAGCTGATCTTGCCTGTACGTACATGGTTCGACCAGTGGTGATATTTACGATGTCCATGTTTACTTCGAGGGTTTCGAACCATAGAAATGAATCCTCATTGTAAAATCCTGGGATTTTCACAGCAACGTGTCTCATAGCACTTTCATCCTCTGACATTGCATTAAACAATAAGTGAACAGGGACTTGAATCACTAGATCTCCTCTATACCTATCAGGCAGCAAGTCACCAACAAGGTGAGGAAGGTTAGCTATCGCTGACCGGACGTCAGGAAAAGGGATTTGAAAAAGTTCTGTTACATTTTAACGAAAATAAATGCTGCTTGTATACCTTCCACAAAACTCTGTCAAGACCGAGTTTAGATTCAAGACAAGAAATAATAGCACAACTCGCACAAAGTTCACGCCAATACCGGATGCTACACTTTCAATCCAATGGATTGCGGGGAACTCATCCTTGCATGACAATAAGAGGGCCGATGTATTAGCCGGTACTTCTTCTGCTGTTATTTCCTCAATCTTTTTCCGCCTCCTCTTTTTTCATCCATCACTCTCTCCTTCCCACCTAGCGGACTTCTCTTCGCAACAAACTTCTGGTCTACCAGATTTCAAAAACTTCTAGTGAGCTTCTACATCCTCGTTCTTCTCGATGTGAGCTTTCACGCCTTCGTTGCAATGGACACTTCACTCTTCTTACCTCCGTCTGATTGGTTAGTCCGATTCCCCCTCTTGCCCTTCCTGCGAAGAAGGACATCAGGAGATCTCTACTGTCCCTCATCTTCAGCCCTCCGCCTTGCCCTCTTTGGTGAGTCTCCAACAGCTTTGGAGACGACCGTGGGGAGTTGCCAGGCTGCTGCCCATCTGCCGGAAGTGGCCGGGTATTAAACAACATTTGCAAACTACTATTGATTTTGAATTTTTTTATTCCCGCATCTATTGAACGAGATCTTGGAAAAAAGCCACCTATGACTGCGGGTCGATCCTCAGGACATCTAACTTGCCTTCTGCTCAGCGTGGGAACTGGTGCTCCCAAGAAGAGACATTAGGGGATCCCGTAAGGGAGAAGAGGAGAGCCATCCGTTTGAAGTGAAGATTTCAGGCTTGAGAAGACTGGGAGAGGGATGCCCTGTGGAGGGAGAGGTATTCTCGCGAACCACGCTGGAGGTGGAGAAAGTAGAAAGGTAAAATGAGAGGGAGGGAAGTGAGGAGAATTCGCCGCCTGCGTGATGACACCCACCATTCAGACGATGTGACTAGCGTTATGCAGGCGAGGCCTGCTTTCCTCCTCCTATGGAAAGAGTGATTCGACAGCGGGCCACTGAACCACAATGAGCGACATCACATGGGGAGTCGCTCGGTTGCTGGGCCTCGGCGGCCCTGCGTCGCCCCCCCCCCATCCTCCGGAAGGGGTCGGGCAAACCCAATCCAACCAACAATGAGAATTTGTGATTTCTCTGGTTAAAAGCATTATTATACATAATTTAAGACGTTCAGTGGTGTGTGAATGTATCTCGCTATTGTGGTTGTTAGAGGCGTGTCA
>JAUYWV010135202.1:592-10893 GCA_032274565.1 Nematoplana nigrocapitula
TGTAACACTTGTATGCGTGAATTAAAAAAAAACAAAAAAAAAACGACGTTAGATGTCGACGATATGTTCAAAGGTCTGCATAGCAATGAATACTTCTCAAAATTGAGCTGGCCAACGCCTTCCTCCAAATTCCACTCGATCAATCATCCAAGGAACTTACGACGATCAATACCATGTTCGGTATTTATCATTACAACTACCTACCATTTGGTCTGAATGTGAGCCCGGGAATCTTCCAACAGACGATCAACGAAGTCATCAAAGATGTCCACAAGGCACGATCTTATCAAGATGATATCATCGTCTATAGTACGACTCGGCAAGCCCACAACGAGAGTCTCAAATGTATGCTCCAAACTCAAATATTCAAATATTTGGGCTACTGCATCGACAAAAATGGTATTTCTCCTGACGAAGATAAAATTCGGGCGGTCCAGAAAGCTCCTGTTCCCACAACTCAAGCTCAATTTCAATCCTTTCATGGCTTTTCTCAGTATTACGCCAAGTTTGTTCTTCAGTTCTCTGAGATTGCCCATCCTCTCTTCGAAGCTTCCAGAATGGACAAATGGGTCTGGTCCGAACTACCCAAGCAAGCATACGATCGAATCATCCAGGTTCTACTCAAGGCAACAGCCCTCAAGACCTTCCAACTCGCTGTTTACTCAGTTCTTACTAGACAGTAAACGCTTCCCGGATCTCTACTCTCAACGTGATGATCTTATACCCTACATCCATATGGAGTCTTGTATGTCAAGGATCGTGCTCTCATTCCTCCGATCTGTCGACAAACTCTTTAGGCGACCGTGATAGTGGCTATTCCTGTTCGTTGTTGATAAAGCGCTCTCCTTTCTTCGTGGTAAGGGTGGAGATTTAGTAGGTAGAAGAGGACAGTCTTCTGAGATGCTCCAGTATCAGAGCGTGGAGGAGCCTTCTGCTTTTACGAGTCTTCCACAGAGTTGGTTCAGCCAGGTTTCTACCGTCTTCCTATAAAAGGAGGTTTTGGCAGAGTATTTGTAGACGGTAAGCAGCCCGAAGAAACATTCGTTTAAAACGCTCTATTTTATTCAATTAAAACCTGAATTTTATTATTAATTGGTTTTTGTCGTTTAATCGGTGTTGATCGATTTTCCAGTCGTGTACCGATCTTTGTGCGTTTACCTGAACTCTGACTGAGTGTACTGAATTTTATTCACATATTGCGCTGGAGTTCTCTGACGAGCATCGCAGAATTTTATTTCATCGGTTTTAAATCAATAAAATAGATAGTTTTAAACGAGAGTAGTTATAGTCGATTTAGGAAATGTTTGTTTTATTAAGTGATTGGTTAAGATAGTATATTTTACGAAATTCGGCGCTTCGGTATCCATACAGTCATGACAGAAAGTAAGCCTTGTTTTTGTATATACATATATATATGCCGTCTGCCGTAGCTACCATTGATTCAACCGAGGGACGCACCTCAGTAGAAAATGTAGAGTAAACACTAAAAGAGTGTGATTTGCTTAACGCTGTTTGTGCAGTTTCCATTCTCCCTCTCAAAGTCAGTTCACTCGGTCACTTCGCTCCCCCTTAAGAATAAAGCACTGCTTCAGAGACATGTCCGCTGAAACAAATATTTACTATACATTTTACAGCATGATTTGGACAAAATTATGTTAATTATTAACCAAAAAAGCTTATAAATAGTTAAATTCATTAATTTTCAAGATTTCAAACTATTATAGCAAGTTTTCAAATTTACACAGCAGTACAGCCTAGTATGTAAGTTAATAATACTTTTGGGAATGTCAAAGTTTATGGTTGTAAAATCAAAAACTGTTTTCAGGGTGCCCGCTCATCTGGAATTTTTAGAAGCTTCTAGTATTTAAATTTTTTTCTAGAATTTTGTTAATAGTATGTATAATTGAAGAGTCTCATGTATATTTTGACAATTACTTAGAACCAAGCAACTCTGGCATGCTGAGCTATCATCATTGTTTTTGTAAATGCATTAGAAACTGTTTTCCCATAAAAATTTTGTGGTCATGGATAGTTAAAGAATCACTAGATTACACAGAAAATGATTGAGATTTGGCCAAAGGTGGGCAAATATATCACAGCTGTTCCAAAAAGTAACATCTTCAATGTTCATACAAAAAACAATGATGCTGTTCATGTTCTTGAAACAATACTTAGCTAACTTTATAATACTATTTAAATCAGTTGCTGGGCCATATAATGCATTTTGAATCAGTCACTAGCTATTTGAATCAGTTGCTGGACCATATAATGCATTTTAAATCAGTCGCTAGGCCAAATAATGCATTTTGAATCAGTTGCTAGGCCATAGAATGCCATTTGAATCAGTCGCTGGTCTAAATAATGCTATTTGAATCAGTCGTTGGACCATATAATGCATTTTGAATCAGTCGCTGGGCCAAATAATGCATTTTGAATCAGTCGCTGGGCCAAATAATTCATTTTGAATAAGTCGCTGGGCCATATAATGCAATTTGATTGATACTTCATAATATAGATGCTCATACCTAGATAATTATTTTTGTATGTATATTTGTCGAAACAATGTTTTTATTTATTTTCTGAATCATAATATTTGAAACTTTCTACACAAAATAAATAAATTATAAATAGACAATATGACAACCTACTAAAAATATAGTAGTAAAACAAGATTTTTCGTTTTTAAATAATCTAAGTCACGCTTATCAATTGAAAATATAAGCTAAGGTGGAGTCAACAGATAGGTAATAGGTGGTATGCAGGAAAAGTATGTACTATCTAGTACGTGATACCTATTATACATACTAGGTAGTATATATGCACTTAGACTAGTACATACTAGATTTCTTATGCACGAAAATTATGTTGCGCATATTAGGAGAAGTATGTACTAGGTAATAAGTATCTATTGTTTTTCAGAGAGAAATATTAGCGCAGCCAATCAAAAACTTTGATCTGTGGTTTTGTACAGCAGAAAAAAGACAGACAATCGGTATACCATAGATATCAAATTATGAAGCCGGTACGCTAGCATCTACCTACGCAAGGAAATAAAATAATCATAAACGTTATAGTAGCGGTGAAATAACTAATTAGATTTGAATTCCTCCCTAGTTTGTATATGTTCAGCTGTATTAATGCAGCCTAAATTGCTCTGTAGCGAATTAGGTTAGTTGGGTAATTACTAGGTACGTACTATTTTATTTCATCTCATTACTTAGGTAGTATGTAATAGCATAATTGTTGTGCATACCAAAAGTGGATATTATCTAGTAGATACTGGAAAATCTAGTATGTACTACCCTAAATACTTTTCCTGTATACCACCCTATCTGCATGCAATTGTCGAGCTGACATAGCCCTAATAATAAAAATGAACGTCAGTTTCTTTCGAGTTGGCTATTATTACGAAATATCTCGAAAACTCATTTAATATAAATTTATTAGGAATATCATAATATGTTTGAGAAAAAAGGGATTTTCTTTAAATCATTACCCTTCCATAGTTCGAAGCATAATCAAACAGTCAAATCGTGAAGCTCGACCCTGTTTTGTAGGTAAGTTTTCGTAATTCTTTCATATGAATATTTC
Source organism: Nematoplana nigrocapitula (assembly GCA_032274565.1). Lineage (NCBI taxonomy): Eukaryota > Metazoa > Platyhelminthes > Proseriata > Nematoplanidae > Nematoplana > Nematoplana nigrocapitula. Next base: position 4,184 of record JAUYWV010135202.1, read on the forward strand.
AATAAATATACGTATAACAATTTTATTTACATTGAAAATTAAGTGAAGCATGTTTTTTTCTACATATAAATAAATACATGTATTATTTAAAATAATAGATAATCAAAAATAAATTTATGTAAAAAGTTATAACTATTATTGAGTTTTTATGAAAACATTTGTTTTACTTTTCCAACGTAAATTTCAGGGTTAAATTGTAGCGTCTGTGTATTTTGAAGCACAGCTGATATATTAAAGCTCTACCAACTCGTTATGTCACATTATCAATAAAAGACATTAGCTGATATATTATTTTTCCAAGCTTTACCACTGCCGTATGTTAAAATATGAATAAAAGACATTTTCTATACACGAAATAAGTTCTATTATATATATATACAGTCAAACCCCAGATTTATGCCAGTCAGAATGCCAGCCTTGGTTCCATTTAAAAAGTGCAGTTAATCGGGTTTGGTGGATAAATGTGGTTCTATTTTATGTGTTCAACATACATACAAGGAAATTTGTTCCAAATGCATAGGTTTTGTATGCCTAGCTATGCCACTGTATATATCATTAATTAATTATATAAATTTCAAATGGTTAAAAATATATGACCAAAATGGAGCCATTTTTTTAATTTAAAATGCGCTACTGATTATTCTACTTAATTTTATTAATTTAATATTTTTTCACATTTTTAATAATATTTCATAACTAAATAGATTACCTTTCAAACCAATAATAAATTATATTTTATATGTTTTTATAAAAAATAAATTATATTTCATTCTTTAAAATTTGAGTTTTTATTATTATCAAATTAAATTTTATACATACATAATTGTTAACTTTTTTATTCGTAATAAATTATATTCTATTCCTCATAGTTTATTATTAATAAAACCTAAAATATAAATGATTATGAATAAAAACATTACCAATTATATTAATGGATATAATATAATTTAATAATAATAAAAACATTAACTAAAAGGTATAAAATATATTTTAATAATATTAAAAAAGTAAATTATAAGGAATACCAAGAGGAACCTTTATCAAAATTATAATGAGAAATTCTCTTTTCTAGGGGAACCCCTGGACAAATTTTGTTTGAATAAAAAATTAGACTCTTCTAGGGAACCACGTGGCCATTTTTTACTTTGGAAAAATACTTTACATAAAAATCATTTGCCCAACTTTTATTTTTATCTAAATGATTTTTATTAAGAGGAACTTATTTCAAAATTATGATAAAAAATTCCCTTTCCTAGGGGAACCGCTGCCAAAATTTATTAATAATGGAAAAATCATATTTTTAAAGGGAAAGCCCTGTCCCAATTTTTTGTTGATAAAATGACACTTTTCTAGGGGAACCCCTGGACAATTTTTTTTTTAATAAAGAATAGACTCTTCTAGGGGACCATGTAGCCAATTTTTTCCCCTTGAAAAAATACTTTACATGAAAATCATTTGCCAAACTTTTATTTTTATTTAAATGATTTTTATCAAAAGGAACCTTTGCCTAAATTATTATGAAAACATCTATTTTCTTGAAGAACCTCAGGACAAATCTTGTTTGAATAAAAAATGAGAGTCATAGGGGAACCCCTACCAAAATTTTGTTGTAATAAATAATCTTAATTTTCAAAGGGCTATGTTACTTAATGAGTATAGTATTCCTTACAATTTTACAAATCTCAACATTTTTTATATTCAAATTATTTATTGCCATTTTTTAACTACCTTATTTTACAGAAACATTTATCTATTAATATATACATTGTAATTGAAAATAATAAATATCTCTTAAAATAGTATTTTTAAATATATACAATTCTAATAATGTGGCATTTTAATTATTTCCTATAAAATGTATTATATAAGGTACTCCCCTTCAATTTTTACAATATACAAAATGCAAGTACATTTTACAAAATTACCTTATTTTCCATGTAGGGGTTTCATTTTCTGAATAAATGACTTCCTGGTGTGATTGATATCTTTACTTCTTTGAACTTGGTGTATATATTTATATGATTTCATACCTTTGCCTATTTAGAGATGGATTTCTTAGTCACTCTCGGCGACTTTAATAATATTCAATCAAAAGAGGGGAAAAAGACTGCATAAGGCGCTTGACTACCACAGAAATTGAATGTCGACTGGTCTTCAAGCATTTGCACATCAAAGATCGAAACTCCCGAAAACAAAGCTGTCCTGCTATGAGGTATAGTTACCTTCTTGTTTATGTAACATAATATAATATGATTAATGAGAGGATTTATTTAAAACAATTAAAGTCTTTATTGAATAGAAACAGTTTATATATAGTACAAATCCTTTTAAGTATACATAAATACATTAGATATTGTTAAACTTTCAGTGCATATTCTGGAGTAGGGCTCACTTACATATTTTCTGAAATCTTTGAAAAACCATGGTGGTATTTTACTTAGTCCTGAAGATCTATTGTACTTTATATTTTTAAAATAGTTAACAAATAAATATTAATGTGAGATTGTGCAGTAAATTTTCAAAAATATGTTGAATAAAATAATTGGATAAGCTTTTAAAATGGTAAAGTACTATAAAATTCCAGCATATTGTTAACCATCTTGCTTATTCACATTTTAAAGGTTTTATTTGGCTTGCAACATCCAAGGTTGCAAAGCGACGTACTCTGGTGTTATGCAAGAGCGGCCAACACAACACCAACCGGCTCATCTCACAGTAACTCAAAATGGAGTTATAACTCATCCGGATGTAGAAGAACCCCAAAGAGAGTCATCACAAGCTGCCAGGCGGGAAGCCCAAGAACGTTTAGTTCAACCTGGATCAATTTCCACAGCAGTGTATGAGGACGTGTTGGAAATACACGGTGAAGATGCTCCCACTCTGGCGAGTATCTACAAAGCTTCCAGTGTGAAGGGCACTGAATGGCCAAAAGATCTTGTGCAGCAACTGATGCTCCTCCAGGATGTCCTGGCATCAGAAATTGAGCCGGAAGGCAATGTATCGGGATACATACAGGTAAGTTTTATGTACTAGTGTGTGAAGACTAACAATGTTTGTTTAAATAGTAGTTTGCACTCTAATAGAGCCAAACCATAAAACTAATATGTAATATGTACATCAATATTCAATAAAACAAATGATGTTAATTCCTTTGATGTCCCCATTCTACAGGAGACAATTACATGGTGTGATCTTAATGAGAACTTATAAGTTATAAGTGTATTGGAGACTAAAGACGCTTTTTTGAAATTTAATAACGAAAGTTGTGGGACAGATGATTTAAATACTAAATTATTAAAAGTCAGTTCAAATCAATTATGCGGCAATTTAACTCATATTTTCAACTCCTAGATTATATTAAATAAAGTACTCAAAAGTTAAAAAATCGGTAAAGTCATCCCGACATTCAATCAGTTAATTTAAAAAATGAGTGCCATTGAAATAACAACCTACCTGGATGACGTGCATGCGCAGAAAGTGTCTAATTTTGGAGTATAATAAAAGTGTGGTCCACTTAGATATCTATAGTCTGACTGTATCTGAGAATTGTCAAAAACTCTTATGTATGAAAAGAAGACAATTTGATTCTAGATGAAAGAATACACACAAAATTATAATGACATGTGCAGTGATTATCAATGTTTCATTTAGATACATTTTTGAAGACGTACCATTTAGATATTTACTTTGTCAATGAGGGTGTTGTAAAACACATATAATGGAGGTGTATTTATTGTTTATACACTTTTCTACTCTGAATAATATGGTAAGCGAATGTTTCACGTCTTTATTATTCAGGAGACGTGTCTGAGGCCAGTCAGAATAATTATGCACTCTCCGGACCAGCTGCGCCTCCTGAAAAGGTGTCAGATATGGCACATTGACAGCACTTTTTCAAGAAGACGGTTCATCTCAAAAAAGCCCTGTATTTTTATAGTATTGTACCCGAAGATGTCGAAGAGGACTTTGTCGTCTGCGCCAGCAGTGAGATGATATCAGAATCAGGCAAGGTGGAGGACGTGTCACATTGGTTGACAAAAGTCCAATGCGATTTTAACCGTGTACACACACAGTGAACGATTGTTCATCAATGGACCAGCCGTATTAGTCACGGATATGGCTTGGGTCATGTTACATGCCGCCTGTAAAGTTTTTACATCTATGTCGGCTGGCGAATATCTTCAGGATATTTTCAGGTAATTTTAAATAATAATATATTTATTTTCTTCATTATGTTAACTCTACGTATGCCAACAAATTAAAGAATAGCTCACGATCAAGATGTGGTGATCTCAAATCAAGGGACTGATTAATTCTTTAGGTGCTGCAGGGATTGCTGCAAAACAACTAAATCTTTCTTTGCCATCTGAGTTAACATCATACGCATTGTACTGTTGAGCCAAGTAATTTCCCAACAACGATACCAAGAAAGAGGTAGAATTGGGCAACAACGATCTTATAATTTTCGTCTGGAACAACTTTAGATATTTGAGGCATATTCAATTAACAGTAGAACGGCCAAGGTCAAAAATTGCAGTAGGACGGCCAAGGGGAGGAGGGGTAAAAATACCCACTTTTTAGAAATTACTCTAAAATCATGAAAACAATATTAAAATTAATCACATTTACATCCCAGTATCCCAAATTTCGAGAGAATTCTAACCTGATAGGTCCCATCGTCATCCCTTACCTCCTTGATGGTCCAACATGGCCGTCCTGGAGTCCCCGACGTAAAAATAGCGAAATTTCGGAAAAATCACATTTTTCCATATTTTAATCTCGTAATAACATCTAGGTCCGTCCTGTACCTTCAGAAGATAGTCTTCAAGTCACTGTTCAAGAACTAAAAGAGTGGAACGGTCCTAATGAAGTATACATAGACTATCCATGATCAATTGTCCAACATATTTCTAATTTGAATTGGTTTACATTCTTTTCACATTGTCATTGCATCATCTAGGTTCTACTAGACCTTCAGGAGAAAGTCTTTTCAAAACTGTACATAAACTATAGTATATATTGTAAAAACTTCAGGATCGGTTTTCATCATATAGTATGCATAATATTTTCCCTTGAATTCAAATCTGTGTGATTTTCTGGATGGCCACTATGGTGGCTCTGACGTCCTGGAGGACCTGGATGCTGACGTCAGGACCTTTATGAAAGATTCCTGGGTCTTGCAATTGATAATCCAGGTTGTAGCTTTATTGTTGGATGCTAAAAATAAAATTTATAATCATTTGTAATGCACCTTTTCTAAATAGTCCTCCAATGAAATATTTACTGTGATTTTTTAATAAAATTCTACACTTTGGTCTAGATAACGATTCAGGAGGTACCAGGAGGGCCCCCGAAGGACACGAAGGAGACGCCTGACCAAAAATTGAATCATCCAGTTTGCTTTGCCATGTTAGGGAGTTTCAATTTATTTGGTTAAGAACTTAGGAATCCACAAGAGTGAAAACAAAATGTGGGTATTTTTACCCCCCCCCCCTTGGCCGTTCTACTGTTAATCTATTGCACTATGATTTTTCTACCTTCATAAATATTTTTCTATTTCAATTTTTCTACTTCATAAATTTTACTCAAAAAATTATATAAAACATGTTATTTAATTTGATAATAAAATAGGGCTTTCATAAAACAAAAATTGAGTTCGTGTATATAATATCGTGTATCAAACCATTAAATAGTGTAGTCAATCATACTAGAATCTCAAACAAATTAGCACATAAAATTATTTTTATAGGAAACGTTTGTCGCGGTGTAAGCAAAACAATCACAATATATCAAACCATGCATCACAAAGTTATGAACATTTTGAATATATATGACCCTTTCTGATGACGTATTGACCTTTCTTTGCATATATATTTTAACAATGCGCATGCATTTCAAATGTTGAATAACGCATAAATTTTCAAGCATAACACTCCGAATAATTCCTCCTTACAGTGAAAACAATTGTTTTTTTAACAGATCACTGCGAGACGGCGCTGCGTATGAAAAACCAATCGTCACGACATGTGCGTCGCATTTTATCAAACTGGTGGCGACATCGGTTAAGTCTCACTTATCAACGAGCACGAAGATGTTGTTTATGCAGGGCATTGCATGCATGATCACCGCAGGGTCACTGGAAGAAGCCAGACGTATATGGATGGACATTAAGAGGATTCTTACAAGCAAGGTGGAGACAGAAAAAGTTGAGGCCACTGTGAGTCGTCTTCGGAAGTCGATGAATACGACCGAGCTTCTCGACGATATCAATGTGGACGACACCGGAGAGGCGGAAGATGACAACGATGATGACGATGACGTTGAGATGCGGAGCCTTAGGGAATCTTCCCCCTTTCTTCGTTTCTTTTCGCAAAAGGTATCGGAAGAAGAGGGAGAGGGACCTCCCAATCCTCACTACTATCCCGAGGTGGTTGAAATAATGGAGAAAAAATGGCTGGCTACCTTTGGGTTTTGGGGTGGCTGTAGCCTCGTTGGAGTTGTGCCGCAACCCTACCTTACAAACGCCAAAATCGAGAGCTACTTCAGGTAAGAGACGAAAAAAGTAAATCTCACTTCATGAATATCTACTATATAAATGGAGAGTGTCTGTCTGTGTGTGTGTGTGTGTGTGTGTGTGGTTCCAGCGACCTAGCGGGCAAACGGTAAACGGTAGGCGGGTGAAATTTTCAGGGTAGTCGCGTGGTGACCCG
>JAUYWV010135213.1:0-10893 GCA_032274565.1 Nematoplana nigrocapitula
AGGCAGAGGTCAACTTGGATGAGCAACATCTACGAATGGACGGGGATGAGCTACTCAGAATGCGCAAGGAAAGCACAAGATCGAAAGAGCTGGCGATACAGGGTAGCCAATCTGCGAGACGCAGACGGCACTCACTGATTGACTGCAATGATATATAATTACACATTTATTTGCCAACATAAAAAAGCAGTAAACAAATTCACCAAATGGGGAAAACTATGGTTTATACTCCCCTCTTAGATTTACTTCATTTTAGATAGACGTCATTATGACCTTGAAAACAACTTCATCCCAAATTTGGTGTCAATCATTCAAATATTTGCTGAGATATTTGGAATTTTGTTTTATAAATTGTTTACGATGTCATATTTTGTTTCAATTTCGTTTTATGAACTAAACTTCCGTTAAAGTCTCATATGAATCATTAAAATCAACTTCTAATAACCATTTTTTCATTTATCAAACATTATAATATGTGAACTTTAATATAGTATTTTAATTCACCCATCTCAATTAAAATTTACCGTCATTGATTGCCCAATCAAAACACTCGAATCAATAGCGGTAAATTTGAAGAAGGGTTAAACTGCATTAGCTCTAAAACTCTTAGTGAGATACAAATCGATCTCATGATTGAACTGATTAGAATCAAATGTCCTCATAACGAATCGATTAAATGATTAATGGACTGATGGGCGATATCTGAGCGCGGTTGATGTCCGGAGAAACTTTTTCCAGTCCGTAAGAAATTCTCTCTATGTTGTGCACTATAGAAATATTTTCTGGTTTCTTCAAAAGTCATCGTCGATTATCGGTTATAAATTTATTCGTCCAGTGTTTTATAGTAGAAAATGCTTCTTCAATTGCGGATCAATTTGTGGAGAATATGGAGATAATTTCTCAGTGATCACATTCGGATATTGATTAGTGTCGATAAGGATATCAGAATTATTATGTATTAATACGTTAAAATCCAAAATGAAAGCAACCTATCGCTCGGGGAAGCCATTAAAACGTTGACAGACGTCATGGAAAAACTTCTGGTAGCCAGTTTTTGAAAAGGATCCCATCTTAATTTCTTGGTGAATGATTCCATCAGGAAAAATAGACTTGAGCATCTTTATAGAGGCCATTTTCTCGTATTGTCGCTTATAGGCATAATTAACAACACAAATACAGTATGCAGAATGGTTTCAGTTGAGCTATAACTCTATTAATCAAAATTTGAACACCGGGAATCACAACTTGAAAGGGCAAGACAGTAGTAGCTTACTGGTGATGCATTGCTTGTTCCAATTTATAGCAATACTGGAGATAATGAAAATACTAAAATATGGAACTTTCGACAAGAGTTGAGGACTGACGGTAATTTGTTCTTTAATACGCCTATGTAAGTAGCGGCGCGATCGCCCCATATATAACTAATTACATACCTCTCACAGTCCCAAACAAATTTGTAGAAGATTTTGAGTTTGGAAAGTGTAGATTGAAATGGGATTCTATCTAGAACCATGCGATTGGTAGCGTTAGTTTACGAGGTCTAGATAATAATGAAGCGTGAAAATGAATATGGTTCTTATACATACTGTATAAGATGACTGGAAAAATAGTTTGTAATCATCCACCAATTGTGGTAAGCATTGTGAACAAGGATTTTTTATTAAAGTTTTCTTTGCCAGAAATTTTCAAAGTTTAGAAAAAAGTGTCACTGATTGACAAACTAGAGCTTACGCTTGTTTAATATTTCCCGATAAAGTAAAATAGCTCACTATACTGTATATATATATTTATGATCAACTGATTTTTCCTTTTTCTTTTCAAGCTTTAAAATGAACACTGCAGACAGGGAACACTGAATCGTCAGACAAGCAGACTTCTTGATCGATTTCAGCGTGGATCAACGAACTTCGATTGGTGGCTCTTAAGGAGGCATTACCATTAGGAATTTCAGTGCTTCATTAAATAAAACTTTATAAAATTGTGGTGCTTCCTATTTTTTAAATATCTCTTCGTGAATGTTTCCCCTGTAGATTTTGTTTTGCTTAAATTTAGTTTAACATTAAATTAGCTATAGTTTTAAATTTTCTGCCGTGTTTTGACATTGGACTTTGTCGCCTTAGTTGTGTTGGGGTTTTTATTTTGTAATTTATTTTTTAGCATTGTGCTTACATTTCAGCCTGACGATTGTTATTGCATAATCGAAACATATTGCTCAATAATAAATAAATGATTGCCGGTTTGCTTTTTGGCTTAGGTTTACGTAAATTAAACATATTAACGAATGAACTATTTGGGGCTATTCAATAGAAACTCACTGAGATTATCTGCTAACGTTATTGTTTAATAAGAATTTGCAAATTTGAGACCTTTATGTCTGATAACAAAAGTAAGCCTAACTACAACAGAACGTATCTTTCTTTGTACTTGATTTCAATGAACAATGATTTTTATCCTTGATTCGCATTTTTGCTTTTGCTATTAATTAAAACGCGTCCAATTTTATTTAAACTTTGTTGCGAGTACTTGTATGGGGTGAATTCTTTTATTAACTGAATGTATCCGGCAATTCAGAACGTTTAAAATATTTATAGATTTGTTCTGGGTTCTAGTTTAATTGTCCAGATTCTTTGATAACATGTTTCAATGTTTTGACCAGGAAAAATGACTTTACATAACATTTAAGTTGATATTCAAGTATAAGAACAGAATTCTATATATATATATATTTCTTGTGTGTGTTTGCTCAGTTAGAATACAATATAACTGAATCGTTTTTATGAAAATATTTTACGAAAAGTAAAGAGGAAAGCTGTAAAATTATTCACATGCAAAAATATAAGTTTTATAATTTCACAAAATTATTGTGTTTAAAAGTAGTTGTAAAATGTAAAAAAATTCTGTAAAATAAGATTATTTCAAGACTGACAATTTTCACGTCGATGTTAGTTAGAGATTTAGGCTTGTAATCAATAATTTCCAATTGATGCTGTTTATTTGATTTGTTATGAAATCGTTATTCTATTAGATCGGAGTGACTTTTTGGATATGTGTTGTATTGATTTGCTTCCGTTTCCAACGAAATATATAGCTACCATTACATTATGCTATATTATACATTTTGATTCAAGAAGGTGAATTATTTTCGACATATTGTATCAGTAACGAAGACTAAATTCTCAACTTTAGCAAAAATGGTTTCCTATATGTTACGATGGATAAGGTGGACAACACACTGAGTGCAAGTTCGGCATTGTTATTTTCGGATTATAGTTCCGTGAATCACTTGTAAACTGAAAACAACTCTGAGGAACAGTCAGAATCCATAAATATCTACCAGCTCTTAGTTACCTAAGCGAAGGAAAAAACAATAGTATTTTTTGTCTTCATCCGTTTATAAATATGTAAGGTCAGTCAGCAGTTCCTTCTCCGTGCGGAGGTTGGAGATCATGGATTTCCACTTCCTTTGGTCTTGCTCTTGTCTCGTCACCTCTCCACTGTCCATCCCGTCCATTCCTTGATGTCGTCCATCCACTTTCTTCTTGATCTTCTTCTACCTCTCATATATTCGATTTTAGTCCTCCCTCGACTCATGTCGCAGAATGTGACCACGGCAGTGCAAGTTCCTTGTTTTGATGTTGCCTAGAAGCACTTTCTTTTAAAACTGCCATTTCTAAGACCCTCTCGTTGCTGACCTTTTGGAACATTTCAGTCGCCTTAATTCTTCTCTTCATTAGCCTTCGTAATCGTCCAAGCCTCACATCCATACATTAAAACTGACCACACGGATGTTTTAAAAATCTTAGCCTCCTCTTCATTTTTACTTTTGATGAGCATGCGATTTTCTCCATCATGTTAAAAATTCCACGAACCATTCAAATTCTTTTCCTAATCTGTATTTTGCATCTTCCATCATCAGTTACTGTCCTGCCTAAATATATGTAGCATACAGCTCTATTTCCTCATCCTGATATTAATTTCGTTTTATGGTGTTCATTTTAATAAAAAATAAGAAATTAGAAATACAGTACGTTTACCTACAGTGCAATGTATATATAAATTCTTACATGTTTGCTGAACACCCTGCAGTTTATGTCGGCCGACTGGCATCAAGATTTTTATTCTTTGAAGAAAAATTATATTTTAAGTGAAACGGTATTCTTTACTATATCACTACTTTACTCGGTCAATTTATTTTTTGTTTTCATTTCAGGACCTTTTGATTCTTATTCATGCGATGAATAACGGCAGTTTGACTCATTGACAGTACGCACAAAAAATACACGCATAATGATAAACCAAATTGCATAAAGAATTTACAAACCTTTTTTTATATATTTGTTGATCATACAACATATTGGAAGTTATTAATGGCTTTTCAAACTTGCAGTCCTTAGAAGGGCTGATGTCGCGTTCTCTGGGAGGGACAAAGAGGCGATCGAGGGTATTAATACCTCGAGGAACCTTCTGGCCTTACAATTACACCCCGAATATGTAGAAGCCAATATTAACAATCTAAATTATCGATGTGTCTGTTAGAATTCAAAGCTTGTAGTGCAAAAAGCATGAATTCAACTCTACGGCGAATCACACACTCATTGAGAGATTAAATTATCGCTCGACTCGGCTACAGAATGGCTACCCCATAGAACATTGTGTAACGTTGTGTATGTTATAATAATTAAAAACTTCAGCTGTCAAATTTTATCAATTGCAGCAGGCTTTCCGTTATTGGTTACATATATAGTATATCTATCAATATGTCGGAATTAATAAATTAAAACCCATATACACAGTGTCATTTTATGAAGCTTTTTGACAAAAGGAAGGTGGCGTCTAAATGAATGTTAGTTGAATCAGGCAAACCTGCAGTCTCATAAAATCTTGATGTGCATTTTTTATGTACTGTAAATTCGATATAACTGCATGAAAAGTAAATCCATATTACAGCAAAAAGTCTTATATGGATCCAGCAAAAACAACTACCTATCTGTTATAAGAACTGTCTTTTAGTTGGATTGTAAGAAACTTAACGGAAATGGAACGTCTTGGGATACGCTGAGATGCGGTGAAACGGCATTGGAGACACAACCTTTAGCTTAGTGGACATGGCACCTAAATTTGGGAGGCGTTGGGTTTTTAGTGAAGAAAGGTACGGTAGAATACACATCTGGGTAAGTTCGCATAGTACTACTAGGCTCGTAGCGATGTACAGTAGATAAATTACCACCTCCTAAAACTGTTCTAGTGATTCTTGTTGAGTGGAAAGACAGGCACAACTACCCATGATAACTGGAAAGGTACACTCGTCCAGTTCGAGGTAAAAAAATTGAGATTGAAAGTGCGTTACGAGAAGTCTCAAAAAGGCACAAAGTCGTTATCGCAAATACTTTTTCAATCACAAGATGTCAAGAAGAAGTAGCCTACAGTACATGACACTCAGAGGATGGGAAAACACAAACAAATTGACAAGAGGTTCCAAATCGCCATAAACATCATATTGACAGGGGCATCAAAGGCCCTGTTAATGATAGTGACCATGATCTGTCATAGAAACTATAGTAGAAAACATTCCTCTTTATTATAATTAGATCGAACACTTCGTGAATTGTGCGAGGACTTCGCACTTGTGCTGCTAGAAATAACAAAGTAGACTTTGAACAAACCTTAAAATTGTTTTCTTAGAAAATTAATAACTGGAACTTCTTGCTGCAACCGGTTCACAGCAACGAAATCAAATTCAGTCCGGCCTCTTCGAAACATTCTTTGAAATTTTAAATATTCCACTATTGCATACTTTTAACAAAACGTATAAAGAAAACAACACTTTTTAAAAAGAAAACAGTTTTTATTTTCTTGAAATCAAACGCATTTGCTTGTGTATTTACAATGTAAAGTTTATGAGAAATTATTATGAAGGAAAATTATAATTAAACTTATACTGTAATTATTAACATCCGTTGTAAAATTGCACGGGAAGTCGCGTGCTGCAGGGGTAATTTCACTGCTACAAGCTCTTGACATGAAACAGATGACCATCGTTCATGTAATATATATATGCTGTATAGTGGTCTAATTCACCCACCATCGCGGAAGATGGGGTCATCAACTATGAATAAGGATCGAATGACAGACAGTGAAATTGAAAGTATCACATTTTTGTGAGGAAAACGAGTTCTGAACGAAAAGTTAAAATAGAACAAAGTCTAATAAATGCGTTTTTACCAACCAAACAGTTTGATAAGGTTCAACAGAGGAAGCCTGGAAAAAAACTTTAAAAATATATTGTCATATGGATGACAAGGACAGGGTTTATCCAAAAGTACTAGTGAAATCAGATAGCTGTAGAGCGAATGATTTTGAATGAGATGTTTTGTTTTAGGTGCACACAACAGAAATTAAATATACAGAAGAGGTGCAAGAGATGATATCAAATATATTGTAGTTGATAAGGTACAAAGAAAGGTCAAGGCACAACTGATGAAGAATATATATTTTCATATGAGAAAGGAAAGAGAACAAAAGTATCTACTGGCGACAGAGGCTTCTTCAAAGACAGAAGGGTTACAAAAAACAGCAGGTACTAACAGTAATATGTAAGTAATCCCTACATGCTTTATCAGTTGTTAAGACTAAAACATGTTGGCGCAAATAAACAAATGGTAGACCCATTAAAAGTTTGGGTATAGATAAAAATTTTTTAGTATCTAGCCTGAACTTTTGAATAGTTTTTCTATAATTTATCAAATTATTGTTAGGTTTAACTAATGACATTCCGATACAATCAACATATGATCTGCCGAAACACAAATGTACTTTATCAATGTTTCTCAGAACGCTAAAACCCATTATTAAAGTACTAATATTGTAGTATAAATATTAATCGACTACTCTTTGTATGGAATTTTTAATTGTTTAACTCTATTATCTCATTTTAATTTTGCATTTTATTATTATACTTCATGTCTTTAATTTCTTTTGTATGTTTGAAGTGGTTTAAGTCAACTCAACAGAAAAACGGTCACATGGAATGAATGTCTATTTATAATACTGATCGTCAATGCTTCTTTTTATATTTTAAACATTTGACTGTGCTGCAATATTCAGTAGGGTATCAATATCTAGCTACAAATGAATATCGCTTTATCAAATAAGTTTAAAAATATGACACTCTTGGCTACTGACTTTTACATACACACTGTAAAAATCAGAAATTAGAAAAACAAAGACCGGTAAGTTCAATGATGCGCCCTTGTGCCTGCCTTCCTCGTACCAAGTTTCAACTAAAACCAATCTCAAACTTCTGAATATTCCTGTTAATAATTCATTTCTGGCGATCTTTATAGGAATCCAGTCGTAATTTATTTTTTCCGCATTGCTACATACCAGACTACTATGATTAGTTTATTAGCATGTTATATAAAAATGGAAACTCCTACCAGAAATGACAGCTTGAAAGAAAAACACTTTGATAAACGACGACGCATCTAAATATACTAATTATGTAAGAAAAGAAAAACAATTCCGCATCCAATCCAATCCAAGAGAGCTTTCCCGCCTGGTTGGATTTGCTCAGTAAGTTTCTTACTGATTCAAACAAGCTGTAAATGGGACCTATGTAATAGTAGAAAGCATACAATGAATTCACCGTAGCCTGGCCTCACTCAGGTACAAAAGTAAGTGTCCGAATGTTTGCTGACTCATTACCAAGACAAAAAATGGTAATGACTCAGCAAAACAGCAAACACACGAATTACAACAGATATTGTGAGGGTCTTCTTCTTTGAGTGCCATCTTCAGTATAGAAGCTCGGCAGCCGATGATGAAAACTCCCACAACAGCCTTCTCCAATTCATCCTTTCTTGTGCCAACGTTTTCAGCTCACTGTAGGTCTTGCCACTCCACTCTGTCAAGTCAGCTATCCAGCATCGTCGGGGGGCTCCACGATATCTCGTGCCGGCCATCGATCCCTCCAGTATGGTCAGTGATATTTCACCCGCACTTCCCTTCACCATATATATGTCCAAAGTACTGGAGCTTTAGCTTGGCTACGTTTCGCATCAACTGCATTTCAGTTCCCACATCTTCGAGGACTGACTCGTTGGTTCTATGTTCCCTCCAACTAACTTCAAGCATTCGGCGCCAGCACCACATTTCTAGGCGGCTGTTACTGCCTAGACCTCAGGAATAAATAAGATACAACAATAAAGAGAGAAATGGTGATGGAGAAAGAGAAATGAGAAGTGAGGAGAAAGGAAATGGTGAGATAAAAGAAAAAGGAGAGAATAAAGAAGACAGAGAAAAGCAAAATATGTGTATGGAAATAGAGGGAGGAGAAAAAATAGAGAAGAAAAAAGAGTGCAGTGGGGGCAGAAAAGCAAAAATATGAGAAAGTAGAGAAACTAAAGAGATGAGAGCGAACAAAAAGAGAGAAAGCAGATAGAGGAGAATGAGAAGAGATGCAGGTGACAAAATGAGAGGGGGGAAAGAAATGTAAGATGAAAAAAACGAGAGGGAGAAAGAGAAAACACTAGGAGATCCAGGGATCTCAGTACTTTGCCTGCCGGAGCAGGACAACCCGCCACGAGAAGGCGGCTGCATGGGGACACATGAAATAGCGGCTTCCATGGTCGCCGTTTGATTCAATCAATCCAATGGAGACAGAAGATCACCGCGAAATTTACATTCGAAAAATTATCGTTGACGTAGAAATTTGCTCAAAGTGACAGTTTAATCCAGCCTGAAATAGTCACCATTATTTAACTTGCTGTGGATCTATATTATTATTAAGCAATCTCCGTGATTCCTGGGTCGGTCGGTTGCGTAACGTTAGAACGCGTCGTCTGATTGGTTAGTCTGCTGACAGACACTCACGCACAGTCTGACTGGCTTAAAGCTGCACTGTCGGTCAAGCTTATCTAATGATTTTCTCTGTTGTCTGTCCCTCACACTCTCTCATTCTGTCGTAATCTATCTCGCGTTGAACAGAAGCAAGACTACGGCGCTGCGCTATAAGCGGATGATTCGTCTTCCGTGCTAGCTATTTTCTACTTATGTACTTCCTTATTATCTGGCTTTATATATTCCTTATTAATATTCTATTGCTCGCCTGCGTTTACGATTCCCATTTTTGAATAAATGATCTAACGAAATCAAACAATTAAGGAAAATCGTCGTCGAGTCTCTGACTTAGTCGAGCAATCATCAGACACACCCTGTCAGTTGTTTCTCCTGAAGCTGCGAACATTGTCTTGGAATCAAGCATCTCCCCCTAAAAAATTGAATATCACTACAGAGGCTGAGTCACGTCATCTTTTACCTTCAGCGTCTTTTGATAGGCTACATCTTCTATGCTCGGCCCCCAAAACAGTCAAGGTACTAAACAGTTCTAATACATACTACTGTAGTTTGGTGTGGTAGATCCAACGTTTGAGCAGGCAGGCAATGGCAGACAGTGAGGGGTTTTCAATCTAGAATAGCACCGGTGCAAGTGACAAAGTGCTACTTTGGTGTTCACTGAACTATGGAAGAATTCCGGCGTTAGTGTAGGAAGTTTATTCCGATGAGTTTCTGGAATAAATTTCAATCGTTTAATTTTTCTAATAAGCATTAATGAGATTCGACTGGGATAATCAAATGTCATCAGAGAAAACTTATATTGGGCTCAGTGAGAGAACTGAATAGTCTTTTTCGTTAATTGTCTGCATCAACATTTGCTGGCTTACTAAACAAATTATTAATGGAGCGAAATAAAACATCTCTGAAAAAATATAATCAATTTATGAAATAAAACGAGACGAGTAAATTACTAAACAACTTCAATTAGAGTTTTGATTACCAATGGAGGATAGAAGTGATATAATGTTTCTTTTCTATAGTGCACGATTTATAAATTTAGTGTTATTTTATAATTCTAATATATCAAATAAGCCTTTAAATTAAAAATGTATTTTTAATTGTACAAGTTCAATTAACTTCTGCGTTAATCTAGATTTATACCACATCAAAAGCCAGATGTCCAATCATGTTGCTTTATTTGCGTACTTTAAAATATGATAACCGTACGTGTACGATTGATTACACTATGTAACAAATTTTTATTTTTATTTTGTTCCTGAGTACAAAGTGTGTTTTCCTAACCCGTTATGCCTAAACCAAATAGAAAATAGCTGTTGTTCTACAAAAACTTTGCTTCTGTGATCAGGACAATGATTTTTTAAATTTGTCTGTTTTCGAGAAAATTCTCGATTCGCATTCAATACAGAGTAGTCTTCTAGAATATTCTTGAACTGCTAGAATTGTTCAAAAGTTTCTAGCATTTTCCAGAATTGTCTAGAACTTTCAAGAAACTTTTAGAACTTCTAGAACGTTCTCGGACTGTCCAATAGTAGTCATGCAAGTTTAAAAGCACAGGTGACTCGAACCAGAATTTCGGTTTATGTTATGCTGAGTAAGAGAATAACGAATCATATAGTTAAATAGCAAAAAAATATTTGATTTAGATGGCATCAAGAGAATATTTGCACCAAGCAGATACATTTTGCTACGTGTGTGGACGATTAATAAAGACAAGAGCGAGAAAGTATTCCGTGAAAGCATGTCGTAAGATGTGCGAGTCCTACAATGTATACTTCGGCATGCCTGTCAGGGATCGAGAAGAGTCCTGGGCATCTCATTTCACATGTGAACTTTGCAAGAAAACTCTTGAAGGTAAGGTGAACAATTGCTGCTCACTTTTATATTTATCAGTTCAGAGTTAAAATCAACTGAATTAAAATATAAATAGTCTTCGCGTCAGGCCTTCATCACGTTTATTGAATACCGGATTATTATTCTTGATTAATAGCGCTTCTGCCATTTGGAGGTAGCTTCGTTGAGTGTTGTGCAACAAAACAG
>JAUYWV010135224.1:0-10892 GCA_032274565.1 Nematoplana nigrocapitula
GAAAAGCATATATGTACACTCGTGACCTCGCAGAACCTTTTCGCCACGAGTGTTTTACTGTCTCACGAGGCCGAAGGCCGAGTGTGACATAAATAACGAGTGGTGAAAACCTTCTGCTGGTCACTCGATGGCATAAAGTACTATTCTCCAATCAGTCAGATAGAAATTAATATTCTTAACATTGCGAGTACAACATCTTTGAATAGTCTGTTTCGTTTTGCAGTTAGCATTCTGTTTCTTCTGTTTCTTTTTGTTCTGCTTATTGTTCTTGTTCTATTGTTCATTCGGCTTTTACTTCAATCTCGTTCGTTTTTTTTGTTTCTTCTTCTGTTTTAGATTATGTTGGTGTGTCTTACTGTTTTACTTTTCTGCTCCTTCTCTTATTTTTCCTGTTTTCAGCTTTTACTTAAGCTATATCTATTGTTCGATTCTGGTCTTGCATCTTCTGCTACAATATTAGTTTTCTGGTGCTTTTGCCAATGCTTTAGCTTCTTCTGCTTAAGAAATTTGTACAGTAAAAGTATGTATGATGAAAACTATCTGTCCAAATTCATAGAAATTACTTTTGTGAAAGAGTGGTTTTTGACCGTATCTTAAATGCATTTATTTGTTTACAGATGGAGAGCTGAAACTTGGAAGAGATAAAACAACCAAAAACTACACGAATATGTCTCTCTGTATACCTCGTTTGTGTGACTTCTGCATCATCCAGCACCCATGCACACATACACACCAACACACTCAGAAACAGATACATTTATTATATCAGTACGATTTTAGTTCAACGGCTATAGCTGAACAACTTTATTTGAAGTGAGCGATCGCTATCTACACCATACGATTTTTGCTGTTTGATTTTTGTGTGTTATATTTAAATTTGAAAGGGCTATGGCTTTCAGTTGTGATAGGTAAAACCCTGGACTGGCTGTTGCATCCTACAGTACATGTCGAAGGAAAGCGAAATAGATCTTGGAATAAAGGGTCATTAAACGTCAAGGATTATTCAAATGTCGAGTAATTAATTAAAAATTATCTTACATATTAACAAGTCAAAACACAGGGGCTGCCCACTAAAAAGCAGAAAATGTAATTTAATCTGTTAGATTATCGATCTACAACAATAATAATACGCTAGTGTTTCAAAAACAGAAATTTTATTTGCACACAGTATGTATTTAATACAATTGTTATAATAATATGAGGTGATATGTCAAATATGTTCAAATGACCAGCTTGAGCCTTAACGCAATTATCCAAGAGCTTGGTCCATGCTGATCCAGCTGATTGGATTGTTTGTCATGCCAAGCCTCCGTTCAAACGCCTTTGAGCATGTCGATACTCGTGATCTCGGTACGCTTCGACTCCATGTGAAATAATCCATGGCATTTAAATCTGGACTCTTTGATGGCCAATCAGATCGTTCAGTCATTAAAGGTGTTTTCTCATAAAGCCAGACTACTGTAGAAATAGCGGTATTTCTGAACTTAAATAGATTTCGTTGAATAAATAATTCAATCTGTGATATTAATATATAATGAGTGAGTTGAATCAATAGCGTATATCTGTAGATCGATAAGCCAACAGATTAAATTAATTGTTATGGAATTCAAATTTGCAGTCGTGTTTGATAAAATTGGTAACATTTTAAATTTAATAATTTTTAATAAATATTTTTTTAAACTATACGTACTAATAATTTATATAATTATTTTTTGAAACTGTAGAAATTAGTATATGTTTTTAGTTTAAAAAGTATTTAAGATTTGTATCACTAGATTTTGATCACCAAACAATTCAATTGTGTAATTAAAAGAATTAAATCATAGAATTAAAATTATTGTAATGACACGATAATGACTTCCAAGTGGCAGCGCCAATCTCTTCATCTTAATATTTCAGTTTTATACCGATTTTCTAGTTCCAACACACTATCTGCTTCACTTTTGCGGTAAACTACCGTCGAAAAAGTTGAATAAGTTTTTTGTCAAAAGCATACCAGAAAAGTCGTACGAAAAATGTATTGTGTGCTCGCACTGTCAACTCATTCAACTAAAGTTGCACGACTAAAACCTCGGACGTGTCTCGTTCGGCTGTGAAGTACTTTCACCTGATGGATAGTCTTGATCTCCCCAGATGTTACCAGACTTGCCCATATTTATATAGTGGTATCTTTGTTACACATGCATTATACGGGTGTAATTAATAGTCTATATTTTTTCGTGCGCGAATTCAAGACACCGCGTGATACCCAAAATTGTTGCATTTGTTTGTGATTCACATTTGGACTTGTTGATGATCTAACTGAACCGCTTCTTAGCGCATTTCTCCTATGGGCATCACACTCTGACTCACCTGACTGTGCGTGAATACGATTGTGTTGCCCAGGCTAATCATCGACATCTGACCTTGAACTCTATCCATGGGATGCCGATTGCCTCATTAGCGAATCTCAGAATAACTCGAACATATTGTGGGCGGTGTTCTGTACGTATTATCTTCCTCCTCCTCGAGGCACGCTATTTTCTACATGATCCGCACATGTTATCTTCCCAATCTGCGCATTATACCGCCTCTTCTCATCTCGCCAAGTCATCTATTTCCAATCATACATCCATATACATAGATAATGCACAGAACGTCCTCTCTCTGTATAATCCGTTACTGCTTTGTTGGAGTTTATTACATGCAGTTGCAAACCAGTTGTGCATATATAGTGAATAAGGAGAGAGTTCCAGAAAGCCTGAATTCGAGTCGCTAGTTTAATGTTTATGTTTGATATCTTCAGTTTGGTCTATTTTCCAATTTGTTTTGTTTCCATTCAGCCGTGGCGTGCAAGTGTTCCAGAAAATCAGTGAAACATTAACGAAATGTAAATAGAGTTAACCAGAAGACGTGTTTAATCTGGAAAGCATTCAGCATTTGACATCAATGGTGTCTGGTTGCATTTATGTCATGTCATCTGCTATATTCATAGATCCTGTCAACATAAAACATCGTAAAATTTCTGGTGAACTCTGCTAACTCTGGGTGACTTCAGTAGGAAGTGCGCCGTTAATGTTTATCATTATTTCAGCAGTATAGAGAGCGTTACTGCCGACAAAGTTCATATCCAACTTGACCCAACTAAAGATAAGTTGGATTGGTCCTTTGGGGCTCGCGTTTATCAGGTTGCCATTCAATTATTTCTAGACCTAACTCCACATAGCGGACCGGATTATCAGCATTCAATTATTCTGGCAGGCAGGTTTGCGTAACAGTAATAGTAATCTTTTCAATTTTGTTCCAGCCCTATAGCCGTATATGAAAATGTTTGAATTAACACACTAAACTAAATTATTTTGATGATTTAGTGTAGGAAAAAATGTGTGTGAGAGAGGTTCCCGTGGACAGTGTGCACCATAGCATTTATTGACCATTGGGTCTAAGTTGTTCATTCAACCATATACTTTTGTTTAATAAATTTATTACAAACTTCCAACACAAAATTTATAAAAATAGAACAGTTGATTTCCCGTAAAGATTAGTAAAACTAATTCTACCAAAAATGAGGCACCTTTTTGTCAGTCAATGGAAATTGCTGTGAAAGTACCTTCGTCTTCTCCAGTTGGAAATGTCTCTAGCTCGCTAAAGGATGGATGACGCGAAAGCAAAAATGTCTGCGAACTATGTTCGAACTTCTTCTGTCAAACATTCCACAAGAATTGTGCGCGTGTGATGTTTGCGTGTTTGTGTATCTGTGTGTTCACAGTCTTGTCCACCCGTATACAGCTGGTATTCGTAAGTCTTGTTGTCCAATATTGACTCCGATGTTTGATCCATTGAGTCAGGTTTGTCCAGTGAATATATACCCCACTATTAGACTAAACCCATTAAATTAGCAGTTTTCTACTGTTGCATAATTCATGCCCAGCCGTCCCCGGATGTCCACAACTTTTGTTGACCACTCCAGTCGCATCGCAGCCTCTCCTCTCTAGCAGCCGCAAACCGCAACAGGCAGAGAGGGTAACAAACCTGAAGTTTGCCCCGTGTACAATTAAGGAAAGGCGAGGGAATTTAAGAGAGAAAGTTGTCTGTTATAGCAAGCAAACAACTGGCTGTGCTCAGTGAGTGATATTGTCGTATTACCTGGTCATAATTCTTCAACCGGAATTACGGCATAATAGCTGAATATTATTTTCAGAATTTTTAAAATCTATTCTTTTGCACAACAAAATTATACGCAAGCATATGTGAATTTTAACAAATGTATTATTATAGAATTTCTATTTATATTCACAGTAAGTCTCATTTATTTCGGAAAATGCAGCTTTTAAGAATTTATGTTAATGCAGTCAAATGGCATGAGCCTTAATGATTTCGATAAAACACCAAATATATATTTGTCATGTCAGAATTTGGCAGTCAAATGTGTACGTGACTAAGTAAAAAAGGGTATTTTTAAAGAAAATGTTGACAAACTCCCTCAAATTATGTAATTCTAAAAATGAAAAATCGACAAAATTTATCACGTGTCGATTCTATTGTTTTTATGTGGATTCATGGAAACCTCGCTCAGGTAGAGATAGGTTGAATGTGCAAACAAAACATTATTTGCATGACATCTACACGTCATGTGATTTCCGAGGGTCTCCAATATGTCAGCAAGCCATGCAAGATCTCTAATCAGTCAACATTCTCGAAAATGTTCTGACGATACCTGTTTTTCTTTCAATTTGTGACAGAAGATAACAGTTGAATTATACTTTGAGCTTTTGTTATTATTATTATTATTATTATTATTATTATGAGTAGAAGTAGAATTATTATTTTCATTGTTTCTTTGTTTTGTTGTGCAAACTTCCTATGCGGCATTGGAAATGTGCTACACTATATACAGTAGTTGATCTGATTATTTATTTCTTTGTACATATTGTTATGTTTTCCATGTGATATCCGATTATACATTATTCAGTCATATGATGTTTTATGGTTTATGTGTTATTGCATTCGATGGATACTCTTGGGAAATATGAAATACATCGCCTTTGTCATATACTATGTAATCCAGGATACTTTCAATAATTAACAAACATAAAATCTGAACGTACTGAATACATTTGTTTCTTAGAATTCGGCACACTTTGATAGCAAATATATATATATATATATATAGTATGATAGTCAATATATGTCCACGATGTCAATTAGCATAAGTGAGCTTTTCCAGTTACATAATACCAGGAATTTTTGTTAAAATGACTACAAATGCATAGAAAGTGTTCTCCAATTGCGGTATTTTAGTACATTGTTATTTGATAGTTGAACAGCGTACATTATGTATAGTGTGTCAAAGTGATACCTATGTATACATAGATCAACTTAAATTGCTTAGGATGAAAATGTTTAGAATATTTTATCTATTCTGACTTGTTTGCTGATTTGTCAAACCTATATCTATCCTGGCCAAGGAAAAAGTCGGTCAAATGGAAAACAGGAACATCAACAAAGTTAGATCAGAAAGACAGTGTAGTCAGTTTTCCTGTTCTACTAGAAGCGTGGACGATCAATATGTCGGACAAAAACAGGATTGAGGCTCTGGAAATATGGTGCTGGAGAAGAATGCTTGGTGCGTCCTGGCGGGAACATCGGACTAAAGAGTCCCCAGTAGAGGAAATGCAAATGAAGAGAGCTAATGCGAAAATTAAACTGCATGTGCGAAGGAGTGCGGGAGATCTGGCAATGACAGTCATGGAAGCTAACATCAAGGAATGGACTGGGTACAGTTACCAACAGTGCAAGGAGATGACGCAGAACTGGAAAGCATGGCAGGGAAGGTTGAATGAATGGTCATATCAGTCGTCGCCAACCCTCAAACGAGAACGGTAGCTAGCTAGATATGTTGTTGCTCTATTTTCCACTTAAAAATTCGTTTTGATTGTTTAACACAGTACAACTGCTATTCCTTTTCAACATTAAGAATTAAAAAATTAACAGTAAAATGACGTTTATGTGAAAATTCTTCGCGAACCAAAACATAACATCATAAGTGTAATATTATTTTTTAATTTTCTCTGCATGTTGACCTAGAGTCGGGTTTATAACGTTAGGAAGTTCATTGAAATGTACATATAAGAAATATTTTAACTTGCTTCATAAAATGCAAAGGATTAGTACTATCAATATTTGTTATTTCAATATTTTGCCGTGGAAAGAAAATGACACGGAAACATAGCTGAATAAATGTTCGCATACTTTGTTAAAACAAATGTTCGACTTTTTCTGACAAAACAATATTATCATAATTTAACTAGAAAAACACTTCATGGCGAAAAGAAGAAACATTTCAGATGCAATAGAAATATAGTTGTAATTCAAATAAAACATGAAGTCAAATTGTTTTTAGTAGATAAAATGCTTAAAGCTACACCGTGAGAGTTTACAAAAGTGGTTGATATACTGATGAAAAATAAAAGCGAAGCGGTTTACATGATTAGAACCTATAGCACTGTAAGATCATAGTATTCGCCTTGCAATGCAACTTGTACTCCATATGTCACCCGGTTTCTTTTATAACATTTTTTTAATTTATCTGATTTCATGCATTAGTAAAACAAATACGGAAAATAAAAAGGAGAACCAAGCATATACAAAACATGTA
The DNA here is from genome assembly GCA_032274565.1 of Nematoplana nigrocapitula. Taxonomy (NCBI): domain Eukaryota; kingdom Metazoa; phylum Platyhelminthes; order Proseriata; family Nematoplanidae; genus Nematoplana; species Nematoplana nigrocapitula. Next base: position 6,638 of record JAUYWV010135224.1, read on the forward strand.
ATACCAACCGGCTTCGATTGTTCAACAGTCATTATCAAGTCAAAATTTTAAATAATGCGGGTATATGTAAGCTTGGTTTTTTTATTTTCTGTATTAGTTTATCTGATTTATTTTATAAACTAATTTGGTGCTGATTTAGGACCGCTGTAGGCAGCTGTTTTTGTCTTTTGTTCTTCAACTTTATCGTAACATCTTGCCAGTGATTACAAAAGTGGCTGGACTGGATTAGAATTAGATCTTTTACATACTGTACATACATACATACATACTGTACATACTGTACATACATACATACATACATACTGTACATACTGTACATACATGCATACTGTACATACATACATACATACATACTGTACATACTGTACATACATACATACATACTGTACATACATACATACATACTGTACATACTGTACATACATACATACATACAGTACATACTGTACATACATACATACATACATACTGTACATACTGTACATACATACATACATACATACATACATACATACATACATACATACATACATACATACATACATACATACATACATACCGTACATACACACATATTAGCCATAGCTTTCGCCGTGCGCCCAACCATGCAAACTTCGTCTCTATAAATCTCGGTCAGCCGCCATTCTTTTCAAATTTGCCATCTTTCTTCCTGTCCAGCTTTTCAAATCATCTGCACTTTTATTTTGTTTTAAATAGACTTGTAGACAAAACTATTCACTATACTGTCAAGCTGATATTCTCTCTATAAATCAGGAATCCCACGACAGGGTGGTTAATTTAGAAGAACGGTGAACTGAAGCTGAAAAAATGCAGCTGGAAATTGGACTAATTGGAATATGCTTCAATAAAAAACACTTTTTAAAAGAAAGTCATTTTATAGAAGTGGAAGGAGAAGCACTAAATGCAGTTGGAACTGCAGTGTTGTTTTAGCCATGGTTTATCTTGGGTAGCAAGACGTTTGACCACCTTTTCACTGTATTACGTTATTTCAGAAATCAGAACAATAGTAGCTCTTGAAAAGCTGGTTGCTTAAAAATACACAATTTGCTTACTAGAGTGTCGTACTTTTGACATTTTCTAGTAATTTCACCGTGTTGTTTATATTGAAAAATCATTATCTGTTTTATTATACGAAGTTGAAATTGGAGTTGGACGGCTTAGCACTCTAATGGATATACTGTCCATATATGAACAGTCGTTAAATACATCTAAAAGGATCTAACTCGGGCAAATGTTTGCGAGAAATGCCTTAAGATGTTCTATATCCCATTAAATAATCAAATTTCATTTTTTAAATATTTTGAGTACACTAAAGGCGTTATTGGTTTGTGTGCTATATAACAAGATCTATTAGTTTTATACACCAACTGACTCTGAAATACGTAACTGAAGAATGCGGCTTTATTGTGAAAGGAAGTTTATGCACAGCAACGATATGTTTTCATCACGTACGAGCACTACCCCTCTGGGCCTCACCATAATCGCTCTGAAAATGTAGTATTGACCGAAACTGTAAAAGAAATTATTTACTTAAGTAAGATCGTAGTAAGAGATTTACTACTTTTCGTTTTGACGGGTTATGAACGTTTACTCTGGTTGTACAGACTAATGTGTGTTTAGGAAGTTAGATTTCATTCATATATGTTTGATGTGAACCCGAAAGCTGTTCTGCCGTCCGCATTATATCACACAAATAATTGTTTTTATATAACCCATAGCAATAGGATAAGCCTTTTCGGATATACTCAAATATTTGTTTTGCAAAGTAAAACTGTCGACACCGTTTGATAATAGAACTGAGCGAATAAGTAATATTCAGTAAAACAGATATAATCCCATTATAGAGAACACAGAAGGTTCCACACTAAACTGGTAAACAAATCGTGTCAATATACATGTGCAATAATTTAAAATCTACAAATAATTTCTTTCTTTCATAAATTTCAAAATAACTACATTTTATTTGATGCATACATTTATTTCTAATCCGACTGTTTCACAATCAGCTAGAAGACGAGAAAGCAATGGTTGTCCACACTAGGGTTTTTCTCAACGTGAGCAGGCGGACCATGCCTCGTCGCGGTTGATAAGGCTGAATCAGGCAGAGCATTCGTCTTGCGGTCGATCTTTCTGACTACAAGAACAACAGTCACGTCGTTTGAAACACGTTGGTTGGGACGATAGTTGGTGCGAATCGAACCAAAGTGCGGTGGGTTTTTTTGTCCAAGGAGTAACGAGTTGTCCTCAGCCAGATATGTAATCTACATCTGTTTTGAACAGTTGGATCTTCCCCGTGTCGCTGATAAGAGAATGGAAGATCCTCGATTCATAGCTTGTTGACCGTGATCTATGCTGAAGTAATGACGGGAGGATTTGGGGGCCATTGCGAAGTACTTAAGTTCTGATAGCTCTGATTTCAAGACCAACCTTTCGTGATACTTCATAAAGGCAGTTGATGGCGATTTGAACACCTTCAAGTGAGTCGCTAGGGAGCACTACGTAATCATCGTCAAAAGCAAAGTAGGGCAGTCGGGCTTCGGGGAAAAACGCGGCCTTCTGCGTCGCTCTATAGTGTGTCAGAGAGAAACGTGACAATGCACTGTACAAGTAGAACGAGATAGCTTGAGGAAAATGACGGTGAGATGAAAGCATACCCCCTTTGAGTGCACGACAATGATCTGTGGCGCACAGTCATGCTATACTGGACTAGAAGTGGTTATAGGCGCTGATGGAATATCAATAAGTATACGTACCTATAGAATTCGTATACAGTAGATGAGGATGCTAAGATTCTCCCTGGGAGAGGAACGACATGATGAGAAAAGGCAAATAAGTGGGTATAGTGTAAAGCAAGGTCTCATAGGCACATCTGTCTGAGATGCTATGGCCACGTACATTCAAAAGGAAGGAGACACGACCGTTAGAATGAAATGGTGAACAATGACTTGCAGTGGCGACTCAATAGACTAGTAGGAAAAATGGGAAGAAAAAGGTAAGGATCATTGTTGAGAGTACCGTTGGCCAATTTAGTAAAGACATTAAAACAATTTGGGCGCGAATTTCTAAAAAATACTTCAACATTTCATTGACTCGCTTTTAGTTTATAAGTTGCTTCAATGACGACAATGTGTTTATAGATTTATCTGAATTATACACAGGACGTATTTCGACGTTATTCAACATCTTTGTGATCTAATGTCCGTATATTGATTGTATTGTCAGAAGATACAGATTAAAAAATAACCCGAATAAAAGGCTTCGCATAATACGATTACACGATTTCCTCTGTGTGGATCGCAGTCACTATAGCAATCAGTCGCTATTCCTCAAGATATAATTTTGTGATTCGGCATCTCTTCTTAACAGATAGGCCTATCATATATTGTTCGAAAATGGCAACTCATACAGTTGCACGGTATTTAAACAGTCAATCATCGACTGCAATAATATTGTCCTGCCTGGACTACACTTCGGAAACGCTAAAGTGATTACTGTTTGCTTTGACCGCGAAAATCCGGTTTTTATGAGAAACTCCAATTGCTAAGGCACTATTGAAATGGGTATCTCCTCTATTGTTTGTGTGGCTTTCGCCAGGGTATTCTTTCTTCTCAAATATTCACTTTAAATCATCCTACTCAAATAATTTATGTTATTGTACTCTCCGATTTAGAAGAGCACTACTAAATAAGAAGTCTAAAGAATTTGGAAATATTCTTCGTTAATTGCTCATTTTAGTCTCTCTTTTTTAACGCATTTCGCTGACTATTATATATTTTCTAATCATCTCAACTGGTTCATTACAAATACATATTTACTGTTCGATTCAAATATATCAAAAATTACTCAAAAAGCGTTTATTCGATTTTTCGTAAATAGATAGCAATGACTACCTAAAAGACTCGTAACCCATGTTCGAAAAATGAAGAAAGTTTGTATTGTAGCGCCCATATAATGTAGAAGTTCATATAATTTTTCTTCCGAGGAACATGAACACATCACTAATCTGCGAACGATTCCGTCTCTTTCTCTTGAACTGTTTTAATTGCATAACCTTTATCAAGAGTCCCCTAGTAGTATAGTATAACTACGCTCTACCACAGCAGTCATGCGTGACGGATGAGTCACCACCCCCCCCCCCACGCGCACGAACACGTTTCCGACCGATAAGTCACCCCCCCCTACGCGCACGAACACGTTTCCAACCGATGAGTCACCCCCCCCCCCTTCGCCGATA
>JAUYWV010135235.1:0-10892 GCA_032274565.1 Nematoplana nigrocapitula
TGTCGGTGGACTCGTATCTGAGGGAGTCCCGGCTCCCCTGACGAGACCTGCTGTACAACAACAACAACGACGACGACTACGACATTACCAGTAACCCAGAAACATGTATCACCAGAGTATTGTCTTGACACCCAGAGATATGTTTTGTAATGCAATCTCTACAAGATTGCAGGATTTAAGCTCTTTACTTTGCTATACATAAAGCTCGATAAGAATTTTAGTCAACGGTTGTGTTACATCATTAGCATTAATTTGAAGAAACATTAGTAAACCCTTATATAAGTTTTATCCATTATTTTGATATTATTCTAATTTCTCACTGCTAAGCATTATACTTAAACTGATTTTTTTTTAATATTTCGTTTTGAAGTGGTACAGTTAATTTGAACAGGAAGCATGGATTCACATTCACGAAGTAGTGGTGTTCCAGTTGTTAGTGGAAACTCTACAGAAATGATATCCAGTCGTTTACAGGTAAATATATATTTTTTTATGAATATTCAACTTGCTAAGCAGAAGCGGTTCGTTTAGTAGTATCTTCTGCATATTATATAAAGCTCACTCCGAAAATAAAAATCAATACTTGTGATTTTTGTCACTATCATCTTACTGTTTTGTTTTAGAAACTATACTTAGAAAATGCTCAACTCCGCAATCATGTTAGTAGACTGCAGGAAGAAAAATCAACATTAGAAGTCCATTTGAATACACAATTGGGGTAAGTTGAATTAAAGTACAGGAACCGACATTTCATTCACAATCTCATGGTCCAACTTTCGAAAGATCTTTATAAATGAATTTCGGATTTTTTATGTATGTGAGTGTGTCAACTGAATTTAAGGTGAATTCACTCACAGTTTCTAATTTATGCGCTAGTGGTTTTCACGCACTGTCATCAATCTTTTTATGGTTGAGTTAGATACGACCAAACCCCTACTACTTATGGAAGAAGGAATAAAAGTAGGGGGTTAACTTATAAAAGATTTAAGACTCGCAAATGATCAATCATTGACGGCATATACAGAAAATGGACTACAAACACTATTGGACAAACTGAATAGCACATCTGCAAATACAATATATATAAAGAAAACAAAAATAATGCGGGTCGCGAAATCTGGAAATGGTAAGATGAACATAAAATTAGAACTAGTAAAAAGCTTCAAATACTTTCGTGCAATTATCACATCGGTTGGTAGATGGCATGAGGAAATAAGAACAAGAATTGCTATGGCTAAGTAAGCCTTTACCAAACAAAGAGATTAGCTCACCAAAGGGTTAAACATTGAAACTAAGAAGAAAAATTGTCAAATCAATAATATGGAGTGTAGCCCTGTATGGATCAGAAACATGGACACTCGAAGAAAGTGCTAAGTAAAATATAGCAGCATTCGAAATGGGGATATGGAGACGAATGCAGAAAATATCATAGCAGGATCGAAAAACCAACGAAGAAGTATTAGAAGAGATAAAATAGACGTAATTTACTTCAGACTATATTGAAACGGAAGAAGAACCGGATAGGTCACATCTTAAGAAAGGATAACCTAATGAAAATAATCATCGAATGACAATTTTGTGGAAAACGTGGACGAGGAAGGCCAAGAAGATGCATGCTAACAGAATTAAATACAGATTCATATAAAAATCTAAAAGATAAAACAGAAAATCGAACGGAGTGGAGAAAATGGACGATACAAACGTGAACCTGATTCACAAGAGCAGAACACTTGATATATAGATAGATAGAATATAGCAATATATCTTCTGTTTTATACTGATTATCGTTTATGAAATATATACTGTATATGTATTATATCGTTTCCTGAACATTACAATTATGTAAAGTTTCGTTTTCCATATTACATCTGAAAAATGAAACTATCTTCCATTTACATAGTTGAAATCCTTTTGGTAGGTCTTTTGAACATGATCAAGGAATGACACACGAGCAGTTCACCAAAGAAGCAAATAAACAGTCTGAACAATTGCAATATATGCAAGCCAAAGTAAGCAAGGAATTTATTGTTTGAACTTTTCCAAACTTAACGAACTGTTGTACATTTCAAACGATAGCTTTCTCCGCAAAGGACGGTGTGATTAAAATTAGTAGCAGAGCAGGTACGGGTGTGAGCAAACACACTAGAAGTAGGACGAGTGTGTTCCCTCAAACGAAGGTCAAGGTACCTCTCCGTCTTACCCACATAGCTTCCTAGACAGGAAGAACAGCGAATGTTCAAGACAACATATTGTATGTGTAATTTAATCCCAGTTGATTAATATTGAATTTCACAGGAAGAACCGCAAATGATTATTAACATTTTATTTGTACAAAGACTTCTTTCTTGTCTTACTGGTATTTGACAACATTTAAATTCAAATTTTAACAAGGCTAAATAAGTTTCATAGGATATACAGACGAATGGTAATTTGAATTTGGCATTATCAATAATTTCAAATAATTTGAATTTAGCAGGTAGTAATTTTAAAACTAATGACAATAATATTAGAATATCGATGTTTAAAGCTAGCAATTTTAAAAAGCAGAGGCTGCGAAATTCATTGATTTAAACTCCATGTTGTTGGTATATACGCTTACAAAAGGAATAATATCGGATAGTTGACGACAGATATTTTAAAATTGAAATTGCTGCCGTCTACTATCCAATATTATTCATATATTGATTTAGCATCGCAGCAATCGCTCATCTGCTACATATTGATTTAGCATCGCAGCAATTGCTCATCTGCAGAATATTGATTTAGTACAAAAACATGTTTTTTATATTTTCTGCTGTGGGGCCTCTCAATTAGGAATTTTGCATCTCGTGGCTATTTTTCCCATGTTACCGATTGGCGTAGCATTTTTTAGTCATCAAGCATGAAAATCGGTCAAGAGAGTTGGGAGAAAAATAACGGTCAGACATAAATACAGACATTTCTCTAATTATAGAGAGGATTATAGATACATATGATAATATGAAGAGGTATATAACATATATGTATGCTCATATTTCACCTTCGATAACGTACATGTATATTTTTCAGATGCATTTTTACAAATGCGCCATACCTATATAGAAATACGTATCAGCAAATCTAAAATACTGCTACAATTATAGTAGTGTATTGAGGACTGACGAAAGGCAATAACCCCGAAACCTGTCTGCTGGTGGATAACTTGTTGAACATACCATTTCTGAAAAATGTACTATAAAATAAAAGTCGTATAGTTAGTTACTCTGAGTTACTGAGTGAGAAAAAGAGAGAGCGAAAGCGAGAAAATCGAAGGTATACGGATAAATATAAATGCTCTTCTGTTAGGTAAATTTTATAAATTAATACTATGTATTTACTTAATTTTAATTTTTGCTTAAATTTGTACTTTTATCTATTTATCTATATGTATTGTTTCCTTTTAAGACGTAGGTGACCATGGACTTCCACAAATCTCTATTATCCTTACTGTACAGGTTTTCAACACATTTCGTACAGTCAAGCTTTCCTTCCGTTCTTCTGCTCTGGTACTTGCACCTGCATCCATTTTCTAAAACTTTCCATGTATGTTAGACTATGTTGTCCTCTTACTCTTTTTCTATCAATCATGCCTGTTGTTGTAATTTCTTCTAGTCTCTCTTTCCTCATAACGTGGCCCAGGAATTCGAGGTGCATTTTACTAATCAATTTCATGAACTTTCTTTCTTCTCCTGCTGTATTTAGAGGACTTTTTCATTTGAAATGTGGTCTACCCAGGATATTCCTCTCATTCTTCGCAAAAAAGGCATTTCAGTGGCTTCAAGACGGCTTTCCATCTGTGATGATATCGTCCAACATTCACTTCCTGAATGGAGTAGCTATAACAGCGTAGAATTATTTTCCTTGTTCCAATCGCCATTTTCTTATCTCTCAATATTCTCTCTAACTTCTGAAATGATTGCTTTGACATGCTGATTCTTCTCTTGATTTCCGAGTCACATGTGCCATCTACAGTAATCAAGCTTCCTAGGTATAGGTAAAAGATTTCACTTGTATGCTGACTTCAACAATTTTTAGCTGACACTTCTGATCCTTTTGCTTGCTTATTATACCATACATTTTGTCTTTTTGAAATTGATAGCAAGGCCCACCCTCTTCCTCTCTTCCCCTGCATTGTCTGGAATAGTCTGGCAGCCAAGGGGGGTAACCCTTCAATCTCTGATATAGTTTTTCTCTGCTGATTAAACATCTTTGGGGTGCATGTAATGAAATCTAGGGTGGTGTGGACCTGACACCCTTGAGCAATTTTAAATATTAAAGATGGCGTCCAAGATGGCTGCCGCCAGTTTAAAAAATTACTGTTTTTTCAATGCTTTCTGCCATAAAACAATGAGATTTTAGTTAAGACTTATGTTTTTAGCCCCAATAATATAATTGAAATGTGTTAGCACTATTTGATATACCGTTGCTATGGTAACTGGCAATATGGTTATAATTAAGCCGGTAAAGAGCATTAGTAATTAGGAAATCTGCCTTAACCTTTAATTTAATACAAAAATAACATTCTACATATATTCCTAGCTAAATGTAATTGGCTATATAAATGCAACAAAAAGAATGAGTAACATTGATATTTCCAGTTACCTTACATACATTCAAAGTTGCATTCAAAATTATTATTTTACACAATATAACATTGAGATGGATACATATGTGAATATATCGACATGTTCAGTGGATAACCATCTATTCAGGTTCGTCATCGCCTGCTTGTAGAACATGCTTTGTTCTTTCATTGAAATTCAACCCTGACCATCCTGACATGCACAGAACACTGAGCAGGCAAGGTTTGCACTGCTACAACCACATCGCTGTGGTTTGCAAGGGATCTCACTGCTGCAGGAACATCTGATGAGATTCAGTATATCACCGGGGGCAAGAGGTGTATCACTGGGAAGGGTTGTTGGGAGAAGAGTCTCAGAACCATCTTCCTGTGACCATCCAAATGATGTTGGCTCCATATTTGGTGGATCTAGTTGCAGTGCATTCCTCCAGACATTTTCCTTGTATGGCTCATCTGTTGGGGGTAAGGAAGTCAGCTTTGGTGCAGCAGCCACACTTCGGCCCACTTTACTTGCCCACATTTTCTGCCTTGCCTGTCATTGATGTACATTTAGTTTGGCTCTATCAGGCCAGAATGAATGGTGCTGCCTGAGAGGTGACATCTAACAGATCATGACTTGTGTCACCTACGTAGGTTAGGTCATGAACTCCAGATCTCAAAGCTTTAAGTGCAGCAGCCTTTCCGATTCCAAAGTGTGTTGCTACTGTATCACAGCCAGTTAGTTCATGTGCTGCTAGCAGATCTGGAATGATTTCACGATGCTTATCAATGGTAGCATTTATATCAATAGCTGCGCGACCATGAATGGGGGAAAGCATCAAAAGGGAGGTTGAAGCTGGTATATCACCTTGGCAACAGGAGTGAAGGAGAAGAACAAAGATGTCCGTGTCATCTGCAACCACAAGCACTTTCTTAGCCTTGACGAGTGCCACTTGCTAGACAATAATGGTGTCTGCTTCCTCCTGCATTGTTTTCATGTCCTGGCACTTGATGATGACACCGCTATTGTTCTCCAGTGCTACAGGGTCACTTCCTGTGAGAACTAGCTTGTGGTGTGCAAAGTCATCCTTGTGGGATGCCATGTCCTCGCATATTAGATCAATGAGTTGCATCTTGTTTTTGGTGACAGTAAGCATGACCTTCTGTGGTGGTAGACGTGTTGTGGAATGCAAAGTATACACCCTGCTTGCTCCCTTGTCTCGACCTTGCCTAGTGCTGTCCTTGTTGCTGTCTGCTTTGTATCTGTCAAACACAAGATAAACATCAGTCTTCTGGCACCGTGGATACGACTTTCGACTTCACTGGCCCAATAATCATTGCGAGAATGACATTTTTCAATAAGATATTGTTTGTAGGGTTTAACACCACGCTCTGTATGGATAGAACGACACAGAAAGGCTGGTCGCCAACGTTTAGGATTCTTTGGATCCTTATTTATATCACAGGCCTTGCCACAGTACAAGCATTGAAGCTTGAAGACAAACACTGAGGATGACCGTCGTAATCGTTTTGGTGGTGGAGCACATTAGCCTTCATAAAACAAAAAGGAGTATTTCAGTTTTAGGTATCCAAGAACAATAATAATCAACCCTTTCAAATTAGAAAGAATTTGGCACCTTTTGTACAAAATTTGTTTTTGAAACAATTGTAGATAATATCCAAAGTTTAAAGCAATTACTTATGCAGATAAAAAGGCTTGCCGTCAAATGTCACATGTGTACTTTATTATGCAATAACTTGTCTGGTAAATACTGTAACTATACAGTGTATAGTAAAGCTATTAAATTCGTGATTGTTTCACTGAATTGTAAACTTTACTACAAAAGGCATAATTTGCAATTGAGGTATTTGATGTTCTAATGACAACTGGATATTTTAGGCCAGTTGTCATATCAGAAAGACATTCCTAAATATATACTGTAGATTATGTATGCTATAGTTGTTTCCCCAAATTGATCCCAGTCGTGTATCTCTTGAGAATCGTTATTTGTGTATATTGCAAATTTTTAGGTCAAGGTTTTTTATTCAGTGTGCAGCTTCCATTCCCCTCTTTTATGTTATAAATCACACACGACAAATCTATAGTATTATAGTTGAGAACAGAGTACACGGCGGAACTATATCCCCAGACATCAACACCCACTTTCACGGTATTAATTTCAAATATACATATACATTATATACACTTATAGAGTTTAATTTATGTTGAGGCAATCACCTCTCGTGGGAATAGAACAGCTTACTTAAATGGAATGACGCAAAGGAAAAACTGAGTTGTTAATCGATATTTGGTCACTAAATCTTTTAAAAGAAATGATTTTACAGATTTCCCCAACGTCGAATAGGAATGATAAGAGTGGGAAATATTGCAACAGTTGTTTTTTATCCATGGAAGCTGGTCGAATCTATCCGTTCGTTCCACAGTTATGGGGTGATCGATCGCATACGCGCACGAAAACGCCCCGCCGGCTTACACACGCACCCACATCGTTGAACACGAAATGGTGCTGTGTTTGAGGGATCATTTTTCTTGAAGACAGTTTAATTTATTTCTTCTTGGTCGTGTAAGAAGACTTGTTGAGGCATGCGCCTTTACAGCGTCAGTGCGACTCATTCGAAGCTGAATCTTTATGCCCCATATTATATAGCTAAACACCAAACCAGTCATGCACTTTTCTAACTAACGATCTTGGGAGCTATAATTGTCATATGAGCTGACGCACTCCAATATATACTGCTAAAAATATGTGAAACAAGTTGAGCAACAAATTTAATTTCCTGAAAAGAATATATAATTAATCTTCCTAACGACATTAAGGCATCCGATTTCTTCGTATATTAAACCCGAATCTCCATTCCCAGGCCATTAGTGAGACTATATGTACATGTATTAACAGAATCAAAGCGAATCATTGATTTCTTTATTGATCGAAAAGCAGGAGGAACGCCATGACCCCAACAGGCCCGCGTATTCGGGATTTTGTCAGGGGCATTTTATGAAATATGCGGCGAAAACAGAGGCACTAACGTGAAATAAATTTCTATATCGGAAAATAGTGATTAATTGACAACAAAAATACAATTCAATAACGACAGGTGCGTCTAATATACCGTAGTATGTTGTTAACGAAAGCTGATCTTCTATAGCGACATTTCTATTTTAATAATAGACATGATGGTGTTATATAAGTTATTTTCCTGAATAAACAATTAAAATTCTGATCACCTTTATGTGATTGAAACGACTATGATAAAGTAACGGAGAATAAAATATTACATTATTTGTATAGTGCTATAGAAAAACAATATTAACTTAAAAAACACATTAACTTTAAAAATATTAAACCATGGCCTCACGAGGCAAACCCGAAGTTTGGTATCTTATAGGTACTGTAATTCCTATTGTCTCTCGATGTATACGACTTGGATACATATGGACCAGCATCATCAGTAATGGTTTTTAACAAAGAGGTTTGAATACATCAACAAGAGTAGACACGTGCGCCAAAACATGTAATTTCGGTTTGGGGGTGTTTGGTGTAGACGAAACTCGCAGATGGCTAATATTTATTTTCGGTTAATTTTTTGCAAAATGACAACTAGCTGCTATGACCTGTACAAATAGACAAAATGAGACTAGAATGTGTTCTATAATTGTATTGGGAAAAAATAAACACTAACCTGCATGCATAACCAAGTGATTTTCCTATAACTAAACAATTAAAATTGTTATAACATGTAAGATTGAAATAACCCACATGTAACGGTATATAAAATATTACATTATATAAGAAAGATATATTAACTTAAAAACCAAAGTGGTTGGATAAGTACACTAGAGTAGACATGTTCATTTACTGATAAAGGATTTCCGTGTAATTTTATTGATTGCCCTCTCGGCTAATTAGATGCGACGATTTCATGTTCTTCCTTATATATAGAGTGGAAATTTTGACAGGTGGAAAGGGCCTTTGGTAAAAGGTTGGGGTCCCTCAGGAGACGGATGAGATCTTCTTGCTGAAAGGTTGGGGTCCCTCAGGAGACGGATGAGATCTTCTTGCTGAAAGGTTAGGGTCCTTCAGGAGACGGAGGAGATCTTCTTGCTGAAAGGTTGGGGTCCCTCAGGAGACGGAGGAGATCTTCTTGCTGAAAGGTTGGGGTCCCTCAGAAGACGGATGAGATCTTCTTACTGAAAGGTTAGGGTCCTTCAGGAGACGGAGGAGATCTTCTTTCTGAAAGGTTGGGGTCGTTCAGAAGACGGATGAGATCTTCTTACTGAAAGGTTAGGGTCCTTCAGGAGACGGAGGAGATCTTCTTGCTGAAAGGTTGGGGTCACTCAGGAGACCTTCATGAAGGACGTAAGTTCTTAATGGCAGTGGCCTCCTTAACATTTAGCTCAAAATAAGGTCTGCAACACTCCAGGATGGTAAACAATCGTCGAATTTCTCACGGCACTCCACACAATCCACGATGTGAGTCTGGATTGCACTTCTTCCACTGCGATGTTCAGCCATTCATTGACCCAGATGGCGTTTGGTACAACCAATGATGTAAGTCGTGTCAGTCAGCATATCTTTGAACGTTGAATTTGTACACCACGTTGGACTTCACCATCTTCGGGGTTGGCTCTTTGTTGTTTAAATAAGACCCCAACTTCATGGTTATGTAAGCAATCCGGATATGCTTGCTCCCTCTGTGTGCAATTTGTTTTAATATTTTAGCCAGTGATAAGGAAGAAAAGCCAAGGAAAGGAATAGTGAAATAGGAAATGTTAGAAGAATGTTGATTGTATCAACGAAACATGTTGCTTATAAATAAATAATTAAATAATTGCGAGTTTTCTCCGCTTCCGCTTGCGAAAACTTTCATTACCATTCTTGTTTCATTTAAGATTTAGCTTTCTGAAGTTGATATTGTTGGCGTCTATATTGATTTTTTGACATCCTAATGTATTTTCGTCAGCAGATTGAAGCAGGTCGTCTACCTTGTAGAAAGCAGTAGGAGGTTCATAAGAGCAATCCGTGTACAGGGTTGTTGTTTTCGCCTCAGAACAAACAGCATGGTGTAATCACGGCACGGCAACGGTACCATGCATTATTTATCACTTCAGACATCAAATACGTAGTACAGGATTATATGGAAAATTTATGCGGAATCATTCATTCTCAACAAAATTCCGGGGAGCTAAGCTATGATCGATTGTCTTGACTGCGCAGCAGTGTGATAAGCTAGCTTCCATCCACGATGCCAACTCAATAATTTTGATTGGCTACTGCCAAGGAAAATCGTCACCCATTGGCGTGTTAGACAAGTAAATGTCGGTACACTTAATATGTGGTATTTTGAAAGGGTTATTCATAACGCTCAGGAGATGTGTGTGTGAGCAACCATATGTTAAGAGGTGAGACATTGTGCTCTTTCTTAGTGTATTAGAATTTTCAAGTACATACGTGTAGTGGCGTCGTCAGCTGTCTGAGGTAGTTGTTTTGCTGGCGTTCGGCAACATAAGCCCAAAAGCAGCCACATGATCACCTTTTCTTAGTGATTGTCTAAAATCAAAATGGTGATTGATGAAACGAACAAACAATTTGTTTCACGCAGAAATCAGTTGTTGCGTAGACCATAAATAGCGGTTGACAAATATATTAGAAATAATAATAGCAAGACAATGTGGAATGCAATGTAGAATAATACCAAAGAGGTTTGAATACATCAACTAGAGTAGACACGAGCGCCAAAACATGCAATTTCGGTTTGGGGGTGTTTGGTAGTCAAAACATGCAGAATATTTTGCAAAATGGCAACTAGCTGCTATAAACTGTACAGACAGACAAAATGAAACGAGAATGTGTTCTATTGTTGAATTAGAAAATTAATCACTAACCTGCATGCTAACCAAATTGTACTGCTATTTTTAAAAACAGAAAATCGTCGCATCTGATTGGCCAAAAGGGCAATCAATCAAATTACACGGACATTTTTTATCTTTAAATGAACTTGTCTACTCTAGTATACTTATTCCAACCTCTTTGAATAAACTGGAGCAATCAGTCAGACAACCTTTGGCTATTCAAGGATACGAACAATGTATCCCTTGATAACCAAATAGGCAACATTAAATTATGTTTTGCAGGTGCTCTTCGGTCGTCCTTAGCGCTGTTATGATAGCAGTCTGACATGTTATATCGCCAAGTGGAGTATTTAAAACATCTTTGAGAATGTGATTGAGTGGGTTCGTAAATACCTGCAGAGTCTAACCCTCACCTCACTTGATCACCTTCTCTTGGGGACA
>JAUYWV010135246.1:0-10892 GCA_032274565.1 Nematoplana nigrocapitula
TGGATCTATGTTTCTCGTGTCAATGTCCGTATGCCACCTATGCAGGTCCTGATTGGCTGCAGTGTATCCAGTGCCACTATTGGATATGTGGCAAATGCAACAGGAGATCGACCAATATCCATTTCAAGTGCAAAGAGTGCAATACATGACTTCGTGAGTTCAAATTACCCCTTATAAAGGTGTTTTCGTTGCTTATTTGTTCTATTTACACGTTTAAACCAAAGTTTATATTGAATAAAAACATTGTTCCAATTTACCCCATAAAACCAAAAAAATACATGCTTATTTTGGACTTGGTCTACTTTTTTGATTGAAAACTAGTGTTGATGACAAATAGTATATTTTGTAGATATAAGGTAACGTGCAATTCATATAGAGTTTCGTTGTTCTGGGTCGATGGCATAATCATGTTTTTATGAAAACCCTCAAAAACCGTCCCAAGTTACCCCGTTTTACGGTACTGATTCTTCCAACATGTGGCACCATCGCCAGCAGTCGGTAGGGTTTAGTCCTATTCTCATTCTGAATTTGCCGATGTATCTACATTCACCAGTTCTCAGCTGGGCAAACAAGGATTGAGCTTCTCTTGTTAGTTCCTTTTAAGCACTTGATGTTCGTTCTGCTGCTCCCTGTGATCGCATACCTCTCGTGTTGTGGTTGATCTCCTTTGACTATTCGTCGTTCATCAGCTTTTGATGATTGTAAACAGACCGGTGTAATAGGTTTCCATCACGGCCTGGTCCAGTTGGGCGACTGACTACGCTGCGCATCTATCAGCTTCCTGGTCTTGCAGTATATTACAATGTGCGGCGGCATACTGGAAGACGATTTTCCTCATGTTACTTTGCGATTTCTTGTTAGTGCGAATGATTAGGACTTTCCATATATTCGATTCTAGCTTGTCCTTCGTGGAAAGTAGACCATTGCCTAGGTTCCTAATTGTCGATTGTATTGTACGTTCGTTGATCTTGCGTCCATGTGTCCCTATGCAGTGTTCCTGGCTACCTCAGCTGGTATCTCACCCGGATTCCGTCGAAATAAGCTGCGAACAATGTCTCGACACGGGTCAGGAATTGTGACCTTTGAACGACCCGAGATGCATGGGCTGATCAGCAACACTTCCGGTTGTTCTTTTTCTCGACATGAGGCAATAAATTGTGAGAGATGTGGCATTCCATGATGGCGTTTGCAACAGTGTCGGGGTCGCCTCTAGCCTCCAAACGGCCGACTGCTCTTTGTCGCTCTAGGTCGCTGAGATTTGACAACTGATTATTATTGGCATAAAATCTTAATTTCCACTATTTATACCACTCTATGTTGAGTTGATTTCAAATTAAAATAAATTTCTTCATGCCTTTGCGACCTTACTCAAATTAATATTCAATATTTCCACACACAGTCCATGAAAACACTCATCGATTTTTTAAATTTGTACTGACTTCGATAATTAATCAACCTGAAAATGTGTTGTGTAACACAATGACTACACGTGTAAATTATGATGAAACATTAAGACAAGTCATTTGACCGAGTATTAAATTACATAGTTCATCAAATCTGGGGCAATAAATTCGCGCAACTTTAGTCTGCCAGTATATCATCTGTAACTTCTTAATTGTTTCAAAGAATTTAAAAATACCATTACTGTATATTTAACTTTGGGAAGTCATTTTTAAAATTAGATTTGCAATAAGTTTAATTATACAATTATGACTGTTCTGCCAAATATAATATTGCACCTATTGATTTTGGTTCTTCTAGTATAACTCTTCCTGAGTAAATGCAGTTTATACTGTAATAATAGTAGTAATAGTTATTAGATTGCGCAGTATGTAGTGTGATAGCACATGAAATAGATTTAGCCTTCATTCAGGCAGGTACTTTATTCAGATTGTAGCCTCTCTAATGGCATGTCGGAATCTTGCTTCTTGATATACCGTATAGCAGCCAGTTAGTTCTCTTCTACATTCAGATCTTTCTGAATACTCTCGTTTGTGCAATGTTGCTGTGTCAAATGCACCATTCAAATGATCCTCCTCTAGCAGGTGTTCTGAAAGGCACATATTTCCTTTTCGTCTGCCTTCCTCAAGACCCAAGTTTTGCAGGCATTCTGTAGCTACTGTGAATATGCATGAGGCGTCTTGAGCAGTTTCAACTTTGTCTTTTTGTCCTACCCTTGCCGCAGACTTTTCATCTTCTGTAGTACAGTCAGTCCCATCGGCAAACCTACTTCTGATTTCTAGAGTACATTGAAAGCTTAAATTACACCCAGCAAAATGAAATCTGAATAAAATAATAAAGATGAATGACAATTAACTTTTCTCGCCGGAACATCCAAAGACCTGTGATGCTTTGCGCTATAAGATTAAAATAGAAAGGCCATATAGGTGCGCGTGCACTGACCTGCAAAAGAAGGATAAACCCAAGAGCGCAGGTCTTATATAACATCATCTGAAATGTGCAAACAAATCAAGTTATTATTGCAACCTTCAACTGAAGTGGATTCACAAATAATGCACATCAGATGTACCGGGTATATAGTGCAGATGAATTAAAAAACGATTTTTTAACTTTAAAGAGAGTACAAAAATTGAATTACCAATTAAAACAAAGACAAAATTTTGAATTTTTACATTGATTGAATATATTAAGGTAAGAAGAATCGGCGTGGTATATCAGTTATATTGACTGAATGTCCGAGATACGACCTACATTGGTCGAACCCAACGGCACCTCGGTCAGAGGATTGCGGAACACCGCAACGGTCGATGGGTATCGGTGATCCTGAATAGCTGCAGATCAAGCTGAGTGCATTCACAGATAACAAAAAAGAGATTTGTACATGAACAATATATGAATTTGCAAACTGGCGCTGTTAAGAGCTGGATTTCGGATGGACGCCGCAATTTCTCAGATTAGACAGTTTTTTGGGAAATCGATAATATCGAGCATTGCCTGCTTGGGCCGAGTTCATGGAGGAACCTTTCAAAGTCCATATGTACAGACGTCAAAATTGGTTTCAGCTCACCAAAGAACAGATGTCCCGATGACTTTAGCAGGATACGTTACTGCTGGAATTGAGCAAAGCTATAAACCGAAGAACAAGTTGAAAATAACACCGGCCAACCGGTATATCCGATATGTTTAGAGTTGACTGTATTTTAAAAGAAAGAGTACTACTAATAATAAATACCGAAAATCTCTGAAAAGCGACGACTTATCAGGCTTTAGAGCCGCCCCGATCGTGGTAATCATTGTAATCATTGTAATAGTATAGTCTAAAAAAATCATTTAGATGTGCCTGGTGTCCCATAAATTATGATTTTTATATCGATCATACATACAATATATTCCAAATTAGAGGCGTTTTAATTTTGTCATTATATTCATCCCGCGGTACATTCTGACTTTTGAATATGCCGAATGATTACTATATTTCAACTTAGCTAATTAATTAATTGCTCTTACCTGGACGGATGTGGTACAATTGTTCAGAGCATATAATCAAGCCATTAACAGGAATAGACTATAAACCAAACTACACACGTGGCTTCTCCAATATAGACTATCTGACTGTGAACATTCAACTCACACGGTTAGTCTGACACGTAATCACATGTTCAGTGCACTTTCTGTCCTATATACTGTAATACTCTATTACATATTGTATAGTCTTTGTCAGTTCATTCCTTACTCTCTATAGTACAGTTGGCGAGCGACATACCTTCTCTATTAGACTCCGTCCCTGGTGTTGCTTTTCGTCTCCATACCTTCTCTATTGGAGTCCGTCCCTGGTGATGTTCTTCGCCTTCATACCTTCTCTATTGGACTCCGTCCCAGGTGATGTTCTTCGCCTTCATACCTTCTCTATTGGACTCCGTCCCTTGTGTTACTTTTCGTCTCCATACCTTCTCTATTGGACTCCGTCTCTGGTGTTGCTTTTCGACTCCATACCTTCTCTATTGGAGTCCGTCCCAGGTGATGTTCTTCACCTTCATACCTTCTCTATTGAACTCCGTCCCTTGTGTTACTTTTCGTCTCCATACCTTCTCTATTGCATTCCGTCCCTGGTGTTGCTTTTCGACTCCATACCTTCTCTATTGGAGTCCGTCCCAGGTGATGTTTTTCGCCTTCATTCCTTCTCTATTGGACTCCGTCCATGGTGTTGCTTTTCGACTTCATACCTTCTCTATTAGACTCCGTCCCAGGTGATGTTCTTCGCCTTCATACCTTCTCTATTGGACTCCGTCCCTGGTGATGTTCTTTGCCTTCATTCATTCTCTATTGAACTCCGTCCCTGGTGTTGCTTTTTGTCTCCATACCTTGTCTAGTCCATCCCTGGCGATGTTCTTCGTCTCCATACCTTCTCTATTGGAGTCCGTCCCAGGTGATGTTTTTCGTCTCCATTCCTGCTCTATTGGAGTCCGTCCCTGGTGTTGCTTTTCGTCTCCATACCTTCTCTATTGGAGTCCGTCCCAGGTGATGTTCTTCGCCTTCATACCTTCTCTATTGGACTCCGTCCCTGCTGTTGCTTTTCGTCTCCATACCTTCTCTATTGGACTCCGTCCCTGGTGTTGCTTTTCGTCTCCATACCTTCTCTATTGGACTCCGTCCCTGGTGTTGCTTTTCGCCTTCATACCTTCTCTATTGGAGTCCGTCCCAGGTGATGTTTTTCGCCTTCATTCCTTCTCTATTGGACTCCATCCATGGTGTTGCTTTTCGACTTCATACCTTCTCTATTATAGACTCCGTCCCAGGTGATGTTCTTCGCCTTCATACCTTCTCTATTGGACTCCGTCCCTGATGATGTTCTTTGCCTTCATTCATTCTCTATTGAACTCCGTCCCTGGTGTTGCTTTTCGTCTCCATACCTTGTCTAGTCCATCCCTGGTGATGTTCTTCGTCTCCATACCTTCTCTATTGGAGTCCGTCCCAGGTGATGTTTTTCGTCTCCATTCCTTCTCTATTAGACTCCGTCCCTGGTGTTGCTTTTGGTCTCCATAGCCTCTCTATTGGAGTTCGTCCCTGGTGTTGCTTTTCGTCTCCATACCTTCTCTATTGGAGTCCGTCCTTGGTGTTGCTGTTCGTCTCCATACCCTCTCTATTGGAGTCCGTCCATGGTGATGTTCTTCGCCTTTATTCCTTCTCTATTGAACTCCGTCCCTGGTGTTGCTTTTCGTCTCCATACCCTCTCTATTGGAGTCCGTCCCTGGTGTTGCTTTTCGACTCCATACCTCCTCTATTGGAGTCCGTCCTTGGTGTTGCTTTTCGTCTCCAAACCTTCACTATTGGAGTCCGTCCCTGGTGATGTTCTTCGCCTTCATACCTTCTCTATTGAACTCCGTCCCTGGTGATGTTCTTCGCCTTCATCTGGTTTATTATACACTGAAGCTCTATAAGTCCTCCCGAAACACCTACTTGCCGATCTCGTCCTTCTCCCTTCGAGTTGCCAGTAAAACACTCTCTTGGGAACCCGTTATCGATGCCATCCTGAGGAGGTATGTGACCAGCTGCACATTTCATCTCGGTGAGAGCGCTCTCGCTTCAATTACCCCAAAACGGTAAGCAACACCGAGCAAGAACCTCCCAATAGAACAAGTTGACAAGTTCGAAGATTTACAGATATCTCGGAGCGCTGATCAGTGAGAATGCAAAATTTGAATTGTAAGTGCGTACTAGAATTTCACATTCGACGAACACTGTAACTAAGATTTATGCCCTGTGTAAATCGAAAAGAATTACGACGAAGAAGAAGGTGAAGTTGTAAGAGCTGTGGTTTTGGTCACATTGATGTACGGCTGCGAGAGTTGAATTGCCACCGAACTGTAATTCTACAGAAGAAGCTGCTCAAAATCGGATGGAAACCCAAAAGGACAAGCTTGTAGGTCAACAAAAATTGGCGAAACTGCACGTGTAGGCGACAAGATAGACATCGTAAAAAGGCGGAAATTTAAGTACTTTGACCATCTCGTACAAACTGGAAAATGGAAAGAAAATTTAAGGAAGAAAGCGGGAAGGATTGTAGTGAGGAAGAAATTAATAAAAAGTAAGAGGATATGAAGACATTGACACCTGGAAGAGGAAGACATTCCTATGGGTGCACCCACGCCCAATCTGGCTTGAGATGATGGTAATTGCCACGTTGTACGTACGCAATAGTTTCTGAGGGAAAAAGGTTCCAGGGCTTGTCTCCTTCCTATTGATTGTAGGGCATGCAAGGACTGTGATATGAATAAGAAGAATTGAGAGACAAGTGAAGAAAAACAACTATACATTTCCGCGTCAAATACGTCAAAAGCGAGCGTTAGATGACCCTAAGAGCAAAAAACACTCGCTCTAAGTTATCAACTGAAACAAAGTGAACACGCATTGTTGGGGGTGCTATTCGCGTTTCGACATGAAAGTAGGATTTTTATTGAATAAATGAAAAGGTCAAGATGGTATATCTTTGTCTCTTTTGCGATTTTATCCACAAAAGAATTCCATGTTGAGGAAACAAATCAGCGAAAAATAAAGAAAGAAATATATAAAAAGAGGAGTAGAAATAGAAAGAAAAACAGCTTGAGAGATGAAAGAGAAGAGAGAAGGACAAGGAGAAAACGAGAGGAAGAGAGAAAGGAAGAGAAAAAGGATAAAAAATAGAGAAGAAGAATGAGTGAGAGAAACCTCAGGAGGTTCCAGGAAACGCAGTACTTAGTCTTCTGGAACATAGGACACCCGCCGCTTGCAATATCATCAAAAATTCCTGAAAGGTTTCGTCTTTAATTTCATGGAGCGTCTCGTGGAAATTTGAGTAACGACCTACTGGTCATGTCTTTTGCCAGATAATTGTTTTAGCAAAGTAATCTGGCCTTGGGCAAGTTTGCGAATAGAGCCGTGTTTTTCTCTGTGGTCGGGTATGGACTGTGACAAAGGGACAACATGGTCGCAGAAGCGCTCACCAGTTTACCCTGTCGTACTACTAGTTCTGTTTGCGGTTCGGTAGTACATGAATCGGTCGCATTCTCCTGCTGTAGTGTTGGCCTAAAGCCGTTCTATAAAGCACATGGAGTAAACTGCACAGTGTGTTTTAGAGAATAAAACGTGGCGCTTTCGATTTGAATGTGGCACCACTGCTTCAGTCAAACAAACCGATTGGCAGACAAGCTGGAGAAGGGGAAGTTTCAAAGAAAACCGACCCCCATAGCGGAAATTGACTACTGATTGAGCAGTCTCAGTTTACAGTGAAGAAATTGACACATGCGACGAGGAGAGGAAGTCCCGGTGGACAATAATAATAGGCGAATAGAGGCGTGGTGTAATGCAAAGCTAATAGACAAACATGGCCTTCCGTTTTTAAGCAGAAATCCAGCGCGCTTCCACCGGCCTATAAAACGTCGGCTTTTGAAGATTTTCCGGTACACATCTTCTAACAGGTCAGTTGTATTCCATATACTTGTGTTGCCGTCATTTGACTTTCTCGCAATCTAAAAGAAATATTTAACCCCACCTTCCCGATTGGTAGATCAACAACCCCTTCCCTTGTTTATTTCTGGGAGATAGTTATCGTCCTTTACCCATATGTCACTCTTTGTCATAGAGGCAAAATATACCAATTGAGGAACCACGAAAAACTCTATTCGTTTCCGGCATCGTTAAAACATTTTTAGTAAGCAGCAGGTCTAATATTTGGGGATCAAATGTTGATTAGGCATGCGTGAATGACAGTATTCTCTTTGTTACATTTAATCGTTCAGTGCGAAGTAGAATTAATTAGCAGGGTTAAACACACACATATATGTGAATATGAAGTCGAAAAAATTCAGTAGCATCCATGCTCCTGTTGCTTTAAACGTTTATTAAATACATCTGGCGTTTACAGAAATAAATGTTGCGTTTTCAGAAATACATCGTTCGTTTTCTCAAATACACTGTCTTACAATTTTGTCGGAAAAGCTTAGGGAAACTCTGATCGGCTAATTGGACTCAGCATTTTATTAACTGTTCGGAATCTGCTTCCCCATTCTTTTTCTTTATAGTTATAGTGACTTCAAAAATGAATTTGCAAACTTCTAGAAAATGCCAGGTCAAAATTGCTCTTAGAATTCATTTGAAACCGCCACAGACACCCGGCACACTCTTCGGCTGCGGTATACTCCCGGTACACTATACTGTACGTTGCTCTGTTCGAGTGATTAGGACAGGGATTGGGAATTGAGCAGACCTTAACGGCAGATAATTCTTGCTAATTATGCTTTGCTACGCAACTTGTTGGGTGGCTGAAAAGAGTTAAAACACCGTCATACTCGGGAGCGTCTACTGCAGTTCCTGTAGTCTGTTTGCAGCGCGTGGTAAGTAACTTGTACTCAGTAGGATGATTAAAAGTACGTATTTAGGTAAAATCATCAATATTCCAGAAATTCGTACGTCTAACGATATCCACATGCAGTTTTTTTGTCTATTTGTTGGAGGACAACAGTTAAGGAATTTTTACAAACTTCTGTCAATCCATCTCTGTGGTAATTCTGCGTCTAGAAGTTGTCGAACTCTTCAAGTCATAATGACAAGGGGGGGGGGTACATTTCATAAGGCAATTTTGGTTTCATTAGCAATTTCATCAGCGCCAAATGCAAAACTGCATTAACTTTCTGTTCGTATCAAACTCAATGCCAATTTAGACGTTTACAGTGTCGGCTAAACGTTTATTTTTTATCAATGGATATTTTTATAATTTTTAATGTGAATAAAGATTTTGAAATTTGAATTTACTGGAGGTGGATCACTGTGAACTGTACATACTACTTCATAAACTTTTGTCTGATTGTTCTGTTGTTCATAAAAAATCGTTGTTTACAATCATTTGTTCTCGGTACTTGATTGATAAAATTATTCTGGGGCATCCTGCTTGTATGTTATTGTGTAGAAAATGAATCACATTAAAATGGTCTATTTCTTAATTGAGCGTTTGGTGATGCGGAAATTATATTCAATTTCACATCTGTGTGGATTTCAAAGGCTTTCTACGTATGTGAAGACATCTTTCTCCTCAAAGTTGACGCCAGATATATACAGTGTACTGTATGTCCAGATAGTATAGTACTCCTTGCTGTTGGTTTAATGCGGTTGTATGAAAGTGCCATCTTTATACAAGATCTGTGCTCTGTATTGATTACAAATACCTATATACTATGTACAATGTTAATATTATTGTCTTTTTGCTTGTAGGTCTACGAACCCAGGATGAAGGTTGCTGCAATCATTTGCTTAGTTCTACAGGTGACATACACAGCACACGTTTTGCCTTCAATTTACAGCAGGATCTAAGCAACAAAAAGAATTGCTCAGAACATTTTAACCACGGCCACGGGCTGAACGATGATATAGTAATAGTGATCTGATCCATTTCATGGTGTTGTGGTAATTATATTGCTGACTACACACGATCTAGTGGTTATATCCATAGGCAGGTGGTTAATAGGATCTATTGTTAAAATAGTGAAACCACAAGCACTTGTGGACGAAGTGTTCAGGGCGTTTCAGCTTGAATAAGCACGAAAAATACAAATATAATGGCAGCTATACCAGAGAGGCAAAAACCGTCAATGTGCAGTCTGATTGGCTACTATAAATACAACTATGATGTGCAATAGTCTGATTGGCTGATACAGATAGATTGACGTCATCGGGAATTCCCAATCTATTTATGAGTGGAATAGATTCGACACATTACATGTCGTGGAGTAGCCTACCACTGAACCAAGTTGACAAATTGAAGTACCTAGGGTCGGCCATTGATCAGAGAGTGGAATATACCTTATAGCTACGAAACAAGAGAAGGACTATAGGAGCAGCAAGATCAGTGGTGAGATCCTCACCTCATAATGGCGAGATCAACCCTATATACGTAAAGCGGTCAAACACTGAAGTTGTTGAAGACTCCTATGTGGCTGCGAGAGCTGGACGTTGAGGGATGGCGATGTTAATCGAATACAGACTTTCGAGGTGGCGTGCTATAGAAGTGTGCGGAGGTAGAAGGTGGACGGCCTATAGAACCAACGAATCAGTCCTGGAAGAGATGAACTCGTCCAAAAGTGGAAGAAAGAGTTTTCAAAAGACTCAAAGAAAGAAAACTGATATTTTTTCAGGCCATCTTCAGTACTGGGAAGCTGTTGTATTTACTATGAACGTGGATTGCATCAACTCTCTATGGTCATATTGTTTGCCTTCACACATTTCAGTTCCTCTGTCAAGAAATTCGGGCGGATGTCGATCCCGAGTCGTTCGAGTTGACCAGTGACCTTCCGGCCACAAAGTAAGCACCTGAGAGTTCACCTTATACCCAGTGTTTAAGTTAAACAAAAAGCAAACAACACATTCGAACTGTGTGAATATGTTCAAAAATCAGATTAGCAATTCCACTCGTTTATTGTATCTCTTCTCACATAGTGAAAATACTAAAGAAGACTTCTAATTAAAACGTCACCTTGGCGTATACTTTATATATTTGCTTCTTCATACTCTGTTTAAGAAAGTAGTATGTAATGCGTCCCCCTCTTCCCGAGGGAATTCCCACAGAAATCACGTACTACAGTCTGATTGGCTACTATAAATAAAACTATGACGTGCTATAGTCTGATTGTCTGATATAAATAGATTGACGTCATCGGGACTTCCCAATCTCTTTATGAGTGGAATAGATGCGACACATTACATAATACTTCAGAATGCCATTTGTCAAACTATTTTCTCTATATTCTATAACTCTGATTCTCAAAGGGAACCACTTGTCCCCCAAGCGGTGTATTTTCGATTTGAAGCATATTTCCCAATGCAACATTTTTCAATAATGAGAGGCTGCCGCTAGGTACTAACTAACCAGGAACTGTTTGAAAACCTTGTACTAACTCGTGTAG
>JAUYWV010135257.1:0-19455 GCA_032274565.1 Nematoplana nigrocapitula
GAACATGATGTTATACCTGCCACAGAACATGACGTTATACCTGCCACAGAACATGACGTTATACCTGCCACAGAACATGATGTTATACCTGCCACAGAACATGACGTTATACCTGCCACAGAACATGACGTTATACCTGCCACAGAACATGATGTTATACCTGCCACAGAACATGACGTTATACCTGCCACAGAACATGACGTTATACCTGCCACAGAACACACCTTATCGTATTAGTTCTAAATTTTCGCGTTTGGCCTTTCTCAGCCATTTGCATTATTAATTTGGGGGGTTAGTTTATCCATGAAATTTGCTGCTCTTTTTATTATGTAGTTT
The DNA here is from genome assembly GCA_032274565.1 of Nematoplana nigrocapitula. NCBI lineage: Eukaryota > Metazoa > Platyhelminthes > Proseriata > Nematoplanidae > Nematoplana > Nematoplana nigrocapitula. Next base: position 337 of record JAUYWV010135257.1, read on the forward strand.
AATAAAGAATTATCCTCATTTTCTCTCGCTAAAGTGAAGCATGTACAGTGAATTCTCAGTCCTTCTTGTCCTTGCAGCTCATTTTTCCTAATGAGCGGTTCCATACAAAGTACTTTCCTTGTTATAAATTGAAATTGAGTCGTCGCATGAATACCAGCCTGATGATTGCTTTATTGCAGAAAGAAGATAGAATATACTCTCTTTCTCCGTGAGAGAGAGGGGGGACGAGGGAGACAATTATCCATTTTCCCACACTTTACTGGGAATAAAATATCCTGTTTACAGTATGATGGTTTTAATTTGTCCACTTTCCATCTGGCAACCCTACCAGCGATGCATCTAGAGGCTGGGAATGGGTCTCTCGTGTGTCTATGGACTGAGAGAGTAGGAGTCACCGGGGTAGTTTAAATACAAACTCCAAACTAGACTCGTTTCATAAAAGTGTCTCTGTATAAATTTTTGGCGCTCGTTCATTTTGATCTACTGAAGTTCGAGTGAGAATTTAAACTTTTGCGGGCTGTTTAACACTTTCAAAACCAGGTAGAAGAACCTAGGGCCTGATTGTTCTTCTGAAAACAGAGCTGGACACCGGCCGGAAACCGGATGACTTCAACCGGCCGGCGGACCCGGTTACCGGTATCCGGCTGGCAGTAATAAATTACTGATTGCAGCTAAATCAAACTATAACGGAGGTTGTAGACAACCAAGTGATCTCAAGATAAGGAAAACATCAATCATTCAACAGAATTACTGTTTCACGCTAAATATTGTTCCCTACCGGAAAATCAGGCCGCGGATTCCATCGTGTAGCCCACTCTTGGACAGGTCACTGTGGCACTGACCGTACGCTACGACATCGTCAAATCGCTCCTCTTGAAGTCTCTTCTTGATACGAGGAAGCAAATAGTCACAAGGAGACAAATCAGGAGAGTAGGTCGGGTGAGGAAGCCATTCTCAGCCTCAACTTTGCAGTGATTCTCTCCCTTTGTGCTAACGGTACGGAGAATGCCTACTTTTCTGTGGCCAAGTATGGGCGTGTTTCTTGCGGTTGCCTGGGCATCCAGATAGAGCGTGCCACTGATGGTTATACCTGGTGGAACCGAAAGCGAACACAATCCCTTTCTGGTGGCAGAACGTGATGTGTATCACTTTAAAGTCTGCGTGTTTTGGCAAAAAAACGGTGACTATATGCGTTGAATGATTAATAGTTTTCTTGTTGTTTTCACCAAAGTTACGTGTTTACACATTTTATGGAGGAATAAACACTGCTTTTGGGATGACCTCATAGAACAGGTCCAAGGACAGCCAGTAAACACGCTTGCATAACACCGATCAATAATCACCCTATTGTTGTCATCTTGTCAGGGCGTCTGCGTTGCTCCCAACCGATGCCAGTGCCATTTCGGTTATGTGGGCAGCCGCTGCAGCGTCCCCTGCGACTGTCACGGGCACAGCAATTGTCGGGACGCCACAGAGGAGGGCCGATCCCAGTGTCTCCAATGCCGGAACAACACGGTGGGCCGCCGGTGCGTCTCCTGTCGCCCTCTGCACGTCGGGAATCCGGCGGAGAAGGAGCCCTGCGTCCCCTGTCGACAGTTCTGCAACGGGCACACGGCAATATGCATGACCCTGACCGAATATCAGATCAATCAGGTTTGTTTGTGCACCAAAATTTAATCTCTCCTGTCGATTGGTTGTCTCCATTCTCTAATTTCAGCGTTTTTTCCAGCCTGCTTGTCAGCAGGGTTCGCCGGCTACAACAGCCTTATTCCTTTAGACCTCCAGCCCATCTGGCGTTCTTGTGCTGATCCGCTTTAAACTATTTCCTTTACCCCCTCCTTAATCGCTCGTCCTCTCTGCACGGTACCTACACAGGTCTCTAATCCTATTTTCTCCATTCTTTCCCCTCCTGGTCTACCTTGAAGATACCGAGCGCCCACATCTCAAGGAACTCGTTGCACTGAAGACAGAATTGCATAAAATTGGAAATTACAACATCATACCTATGGCAGAAGTCAATAGAGTATTGATCTGTACGACTTCAGGCTGTAATCAGAGCTCTAGAAAAGGGGTCTCTCAAACAAGGAACTGTCATCCAGGCTGATATATAGATGAAGCTCATGACAATAGCTAGAAAACTGAAAAGTCACAATACAATTCGTAGCGGCACACTGTAAAATTAACAGAAACGAACAGGGATACTAGTGAAGCCATTCTATTATAGCCATGTTAAAAAGAAAACAAAAGCCAATGGAACCCGCTGATTGACAACACACACGCACAAGAGGAAATTAAGACGTCAGTTCAGTATTAGGAGGCGGTCTGATCTTCGCAACAATCCAGAGAGAGAGAGAGATCCGCTTCGTTAGAGAAGCCCTGAACTCCAAACCGGATGCGGGAAACAAAAAAACCACCGGAGCGCATCATCTTCGTCTCATTGATCCCCACCATCACCGGCATCTTTATTCGCATGAGTCGAAATTTGTGCCAACGAGACTCTCTCCGGTTTCTAAGAGTGTTTAGTGAAAAATATAGAAAACAAATCGGACTAATACAGATTTTATTGGTCATCTGTTGGAACTGGTTTCACTTATGTAACTACGATGTTTCTTACTTTCTTTCTGTTTTCAAATAATTATCAGTTTGGATATTTATACTACTATTATAGAAGTATACAATGATAACTTTTAAATCTGTTTTCCAAAAATGGCATGTTCGACAAGAAATCCACCAGCAGACCGGTTTCTGAAACCTGGAAGAGCATACCTACATCAGTTCTTTTAGTGAAGGCTTCGTAAAGTGAATTCTGCTAAATAGCAACTATATTTAATTTGTCATGGATATTTCAGCCATTGCACCATCTGGACCGCGGCCCTCATCGGAGCGAAGCTCTATGCGTCGACTGCGCCAACAATACGGAGGGCGGCCGTTGTGAGGGGTGTCGAAGCGGTTTCTTCCGCCTCATCCCCGATCGCAAGCAGAGCTGTGAGGCCTGCCACTGTCACGGGCACGCTGCCGTCTGCTCGCCCTACCAGGGCATCAGCTGCAAGTGCGACAACAACACGGTCTCGCCGAGCGAGTGTGTCCACGACCGGCCCTCGATTGATTGCTGGCAGGTGGGTCCTACTGGGGAGACTGGGCCAAACGAGGAGGGTGCACGACCGACCGATTGCTGTTGACATTCCCTATCGAAGGAATGCATCTTCGAGAGAGGGAAGGAGAGAGAGGAAAGACGGAGAGAAAAGAGATGGAATGTCCGGAGAGAGAGAGCGAAGAGAGAAAAGAGATAGAATGTCCAGAGAGAGAGAGAGAGAGAGAGCGAAGAGAGAAAAGAGAGGGGCAACAGAGAGAGAGAGAGAGAGTGTGTAGGAGGAGTCGATGATTCAGCTTTTTACCTGCCGGACCACGGCACATGCAACGACTATATGGGGGTACAGTAGCACGGTCAATTGGATACATATCTAGGAGGCAAGGATGATTGAGTGGTAATTTGCCAGCGAAGATGAGAGTGACGTGAACAGAAGACAGGCAAGTAATGGTTGCATTGGGAGAGTGTGGGCGCATCTGTCAGTTTTTGGTATCGAAATTCTGAGTGACCGACAACCCACTGGTGGTGAGCCAAAGGGAATGAAATAGACGACAGGGAAAACAGAGTCAGTCCGAGCGAGGAGTTCAGCAGTTAATTAAATGCAGGAGACGCAAGGCAACTGTTGGAAAGGGAACATGTTAGGAGAATGAAGACGCCGCCGCCTTCTTAACCATGAGTAGTCGGTTGAGATGGAGAGAGTGGCAGGAGAACGGCAGTTATCATTGAGCAAACCAATCCATAATGCAATTAGGAAATTACAAATTTAATATTCGGAATAAACAGTTTCTAAGCCTATATTTGCCCAACTGTTAACTGTTCAGCAATATTTAACTTCTGTACAATAATCAACAGATAAAGAATAATTTTGACAATTATTTGTAGAAATTATTATTACTTGTTGTTGATTGGTGTACACAAAAACGCGCCGAAGTTAATGTAAAATCTAATTACAGACGGATATTGAAGGGAAATCTCTAATCTATTTTGAAATGCAAATATACAGTCCAAGTAATTGATAGAGGACGAAAAAATATGTTTCTTGGGTATTTCACAAATAAATATTTTTAGATATAACTGCAAATTTTCGGCGTTAAAGAACGAAATTAGTATTGGTGTTAGTTTCAACACTAAAACTTTCGGGGAGTTAATCTAACGTTTTAACAAAGTTATAAGCAGTCTGCGATTTTTGTGCAACTCTTGGAAAACTGAACTGATTGCTAGACAGGAAGCGACGAAAATAGTAAAATAAAAATAGCTTAGAAAAGATGGGGAAATTTAAGAAAGAGACGAATATACAAGGAATGGAAAACTTATTTGACGAGGAAGCTTCGTTGAAGTTTCTCGAGAGGGCTAGGAAGGAATGCTTCCGGGCCTAACTCTGGCAAACCGCAACAACAACACAGCTGCCACTATATCAAGGAGAACATAATTATATAGGCGATATTAAATTATGTTGATCGGAGTTACGGAGGATGGAGCGCGCGGTATTACTGGGTAACCGGGCAAGACGAAAGCCGAAGAAGAGGGCCAAAAAAGAAGCAGATGAGAAAGGTCCTGCTTGCCTTCTCCGCAGGAAGGGCAAGAGGGGGAGTCCGATTGACCGATCCGGTGGAGGTAAGATTCATGGATGGTGGAGTGCAGGTACTGCTTGGCCGTCCATTGTGCGGTTCTGGTAGTAGTGTGACATTTCATATATCAATGAGAAGTGGTCATCATTTACTGCAGAGTCTGGCCCTCATTTGACCACTTGTCTCTGTTATGGCGCGAAGAGCCTTCCCAACCGGCTGCACCTGGCCAGAAGGTGTGTTGATAGCGCAGATATCTGGATGGATTTGCTAGAGTTAATCCGTCTGTCCCCTGTGTAGTTGGATGGTACGGTGGCCGATAGATGTAGAAATTTATAAACGCTGTGTTTTATGTAAAGACGCCGCGTTGTATAGAAACACTCCGCGTTTTATGGAAAGATGCCGCGTTTCATGGAAGGACGCGGCGTTTATAATTTTGACATCTCTTCGGCCACCGTAGGATGGCAGCCAACAGAGACCATCTCGGTTTAAATTAGTCTATATAGCCTTCAATATTTAGTCTGATGCATATCCGCAGCAAACCGAACACACAACAAACGCAATATCAGTTTTGGTGTTAATAGACCAGAGTTCGTAAATATTTAATGATTTTTTAAAACTTTTTCTTTCTGTATCGACACTTTGTCACTGTTTACATTACATTACATTCGTTAAACGATTACATCATAATGTAGCATACGCTTTCATTCACCGCGCCTTCCGCTTACTAATAGAAAGTAAAGTTGTTGTGTATCGCTTTGCAAAAATAAGGTTCACAATTTTTCTATGCCGGTCCTATATGTGTTGTTTGTTACATTGTGAAGGGTGTAGAGTTCTTGTTGAAACTTTCATGTGCTAGCTGTCCTGCTTTCAGCCAGATATCAGCACCTGCATCTCCCGTTTCTCTGTCCGATATGGTAGAGTTGCCTCGTCGGCGCTGTTGACCGGCTTCTCCGACACTACAATTAACGGAGACTACAAATCAAGAAAAGCACAAATAATTAAACACGCGAAAATGGAATTCTGTAAATGCGCAATTCAGTGCTCATTAATATACAACAGTGTATTAACTGATGCACACCCGCCTGTTGCTTGGGAGTAAATGAAAGCTTTTGTCTTATCATTTCGAATACTCTCGCCAGGTTGTTAAGGCAGTGAAAACGCATGAAACTCGATTTCCTAAGCCGATCATTTAATCAACTATTACTACAGGTGCCTAATGTAAATTATCCGTTCGGTAGATAGGTAAATAAGGCAATTTGATATACTGTATAGTAGGTGAAATGCTATGTCGAAAAATCGTAAATTTTAGAGACATTAATCTTTTTGAAAAATGAACATCCAATATGTCACTCCCAGAAAGACATTGACAAAGTAAACCAGACCTGCGAATGAGAGCGAACAAGCGTTAAAAGATCACTGACAACGCCATATTCCGTTATAAAATTGAATAATAAGCAATAAAATTATACCACCTACTTGTTAAAACATGGTACCGAGGCGTTTCGATTTTTTCCCCACCGCATTTTCAATTAGTGTATAAAATAGGCATCAATGGACATCAGGCACTTATAAGTGATATAAAACTGGGAATTGACTAATAAATCATGAGCGAGTTTGATATTTTAGACAGCTTTATTATCAAATGTATATTCCATTCATCGGATAGTTCCGGTTTAAAATCATGTCCGAGAACACTATGCCTACTATATTATAGTCATGAAAATATTTTCGGGGAGTAAATCTCAGAAAATGCAGCGTTTCCATTGCTGGGCGTTTGCGCGATTTTTGTCAAAACTGTAAGGACCTGCGCGATTTTGGCCAATCATTTTCGTGACAGGTTATTTTTACAGAGATCGATTTAAATGTAACCACTGGTTAGGTGATGAGAGAGACGCTAAATAATCACTATGTTGTTCACTCACTTTGGTTTTGTATTATATGTTTCTTTTTAATAAGTATAACAATTTATAACGTTTATTCTATAACCAACTTTTGTGTTCACTGATCCACTACTTGCCTATCGGGCAGCGTCTCTTACGAGCAGTACAATTTATCGACCCAAGAAAGAAGGAAAACGTTTTCAGAACAGGGCATTGTTTACACAAAAAAGAAACTAGCTGTATCTGCTGATACAGATCAGCTTTTCCTTGAGTGGCGTCTATATTGTTCTGAAAGCGGTCACTATTCCCATATGAGGACAATGTCACACTTTTTGGAAGTCTCTTAAGGCAAGCGGAAAGTTCGATCTGCTAGTCAAACTTGCCGAATGCGTTTTCATTATACCACATGGCAAAGCGGACACCGAGACACTGTGCCGGGAATCCCGCGAGCGGACGGCATCGCCCTCGCACAGCTGCGAACCGGACACTCTCCTCTTCTTGCCGCCCATCGTCATCGTATCGGCATCTCCGACTCCCCTCTTTGCCCTTTCTGCCTCCAACTCCCGGAGGATCTCCCTCACCTAATCCTTCACTGTCCCTCCCATCATTTCGCCCGTCTTTCCTGTCTAGGTGACAAGACTTCCCTCGGGATCCTGGCGGACGAGGCCAGGGTGCTGAACTTTCTCACGGAGATCGGGGTGCTGACGCGCCCACCCGACCGGGAATAAGAAGAAGAAGATGCAGAGTTCCGCTCAAAAAAAGTGAAAAAATTATACGGGAGGAATTTGCAATGTAGACTCATCTCGTCAAGTCCGACCGAGTGACAACATTCTGACCTCGATCCGACTTACAAAAAGCTTGCAAAATTGTTTTGACACAGTCCTAAATTGACGGAAAATTACGTACAATGGTTATACACCAATATCGATTACATAGGCTATCACGCCTAGTAGTAGGCGACCCTGTAGGGGACTCCTTTATTTTCCGGGTGACTGGTCCCAGGAGACGCAGCACTTGTCCTGCGAGGGCAGCATATGGGTCCCAGGACACTGCGACCTCTACGAGAGATCGGGGCGTTGACGCGTCCCCCGACCGGGAATGACAAACAACAGTATGGAGCTTCCTCAAAGTTTCTTACTACCATACTAACCTACAAACGGTTGTCATGACGATATCGATCCGTTTTAGTAGTAGAGATTCATGTAAAAATACAAATGAATGTTTCCCCGAGGCAATTCCCATGATCTCGACCTACTTATTCTGTAGAGTGTTCTGATTGGTCCACGTCAGCAATAAATTTGACATACTTATTACGTTAGCCCTAACAACCAAAACTAGGTTGTTGTTGTTGTTGCTCCTGGTCACGCTAATGAGTGGCGAAAGCACCCGGGTCGGGTGGCTCAGGCTCCGAAATCTTCTTTGTCATGTTAGAATGCGGGTTATTTTCTCGTCGTCTTGTAGGTGCTGCTCCACCATATTTAGTCCGAAGACCTCATAGTACGGGTCCGTTCCCATCTGGGGCAATGCATCATCAGGTGCCTCGTCGACTCCCTCTGCTCCTCACACTCCTCGCATCTTCTTCCTGGCACCCCTCGCACGTCTCGGCCTTTTCCGGCCCAATGCGATGACGGTAGCTTTTCACCAGACAGCTGTGACCCGTCCTGATCTGGTGGACTGCGGCCGCTAGATGGCGCTGGAGTCTCGTGGATTTGGGTCTCTTTTCCTTCCAAATTTTCTTATTCCAACCCTCTTGCTTGTCTCTGACCCTCCTTCTCCTCGCTTCCCTCTTGCAACGACTGATAGTGGTTGCTCTATCTTCTGCTATCCCTTCCTGGTGTAGTTCTGACCCCTGCTTCGCCATCTCATTCGCCTCTTCATTGCCGCTGATCCCACAATGTACTGGGACCCATTGCAGTTCAATCTTCCCGTTTCTTCTGCCGATTTCTTCAAAAAATTTCCAGATGTTGCTACCTGTTCTGCACTCCTGCTCCAACGGCCCTCTCTGCAGCTTCTGAATCGCAGCTTGTGAGTCCAGATAGATTCTGACCAGTTGGCCTGCATAGTTATCTTTCACCATTTCGAACGCCCTCTCCACACCATTCATCTCTGCTCGCGTGCTCGAGCTCCATTCTCCCACAGTCTCTCCCTCCTTCCTCTTCCTGCCCTCCTCCATGATCACCACCTCCGCTCCGCCATTGCGCAGGTCCTCCTTGGCCGAACCACCTGTCCAACATTCGATCTGTGCAGTCTCTAGCCCTTTGAGGTAGGCTTCTGTGGCTGTATTCCTGCTCTCCTCACTGTCATTTCTGTTAATCTGTCTTTCCACTTTCAGTTGGAACTTCACCTTTCTCTGCGCCACGCATGGTCGGTGCTCTGTGATCTCAGGCATGTTCTCTCTCTTTCTGACGCCAACTCTTTCGGCAATCTCTTTCCCGACCTACCTGCACCCTTGGTTTTGGAGACGCTTGGTATTTGGTCGTTCGGCTATTTCTATAAGCGGCTCACCTCTGCTCATCCTGATCGCTCTTTCGAAGAGCCTGATTGTTCTGACGTTCTTGACCACTTCGATAGGGTCCAGCCCAGCTTCAGTCAACAGTGCTTCCTTGGGAATTGATTTAGTGCACCCCGTAACCGTTCACCAAACTAGGTCGTTGCTAGCTTTGGAGGCTGCCCAAGTCATGCTATGTACTATCATCTTTTTCATGCCTATATAGGTTAGTTCCACTTCATCTATTTTCGACCCCCCCCCCCCCCACTAGAAAAGCTGTTTACGGGGTTGCACATGGCATACGTATGGAAGGTAAATGAGAAGTAATAGAGGACAAAAGTTGTTTTCTGACACAAGAGTCAGCACCTCGAGTTTCAGGAGGAGAGAGAATGAAGACGAAGAGAGCAAAGAGAGAGAACCAAGAGAAAAAAGAGAGAAAACAAAGAGGAAAGTGATAAAAAATAGAGGATAGAAAAGTCAGAAAAATAAAGAATGGAGCGAACACAAAGAAGAGTGAGAGAGAGAAGACAAAGAGGTGATAAGAGAAAAAGAGATTGAGAGAGAGAAGAGGAGAAGGTAGAGAAAACAAGGAGTTAGAAAAAGGAAAGAAGAGAGAGAAGAGCGAGAAAAGAGATTTAGAGATAGAGGAGAACGAGAGAAGGAAAAAGAACAATGAGAGAGAAGGGAGAGAAAACAAAGAGTGAAAATGAAAGAGAAAAAATAGTGAGAATAGAGAGGGAAGAAAAATGAGAGAAAAGAGACAAGAAAAAGAGAGAGGACAAAAAGCAAGAAGGGAGATAAAATAGTGACAAAGAATGAGAAGAGAGGAAGAAAAAAGAGAGATGAATGATGACGAGGAGAAAAAAGATTGAGAGAGAAAACTACATGCAAGATATTGTAGTTTGAACGAGGGAGGAAAGAAGCAATAAATGATGCTATGGGTACTGGATACACAGTCACATGTGAAATGCTGACTGGGCAACATTAAATGCTACATTTGTAACATTTCAGCAATGTAATTTACACCAAATCGCCTCGTTGGGTAAATTAAGTACATTCACGTTCAAATATACCAACCGGTCAAGCACAAATATTTAATTTTCCCTTGGATATTTGTAGTAGCTGGACTAGTCAATAAAGCAGGAGAACTCTTAGTTCAGAGCAACAAATAAACGGATATGAGCTGGTTAATCACGGTGCACTAGAGTGAGACGATATCGGCGCCAAAACTAACTAACGAACAGTGAACAATATTCGCATATTGATCGCACTTGGCAAAACAGTTCATAATTAGGCGAAAATGCAACAGAGGGAAGTAAACTCCAATCGCTACAATATTGCTTCTATTAAAAAAACTGCAATGCTTCCATGGACATGAAGACAGCAATTGAATCGCACCCTTATTGCAAGTGATATTGCTATGGTTACAATGCGAGCTAGCGCGCGCGTACAACAATTTTTTTATTTAAACTTCCTGACTTGTATTTTCTATCCTGTATAGTGAAGGACTGTGCGAATAAACTCCGCGGCTCAGAATACTTGAAACAAGAAATATAAGTAATCAAATCTTTAGTTAATCCCATTATCCGCAGGTCGCCTGTCCCCCACGGCCAATAAGAGTGCCACAAAGTGATGCTAGTCACGTCGCCAACAATATCGTTAGCAATAAATCAAGCAGTAAAGTGGACTGACAGACGAGGTAATGCAACAGGGAGGCAAAGAAGCAAGTCAAAATGGGGCAACAAGACTCATCAAATAATCATTGAAAGCTTTAGCAAATTATATTCCGAATCAAGTCACGTCTCTCTCTTTCTTCAAGTGTGGTTAAGGGGGTGTAATGCGATAAAAAATGCCGATTCGCTTCTAAGCCGAGAATACAAGTTGGCATCTTTTGTACTGTTTAAACAGTGTTCCGCAAATGTTTTTAGAACTTCCAGGTCACTGATTATACCTCATACGAAAGTTTCAGCACCCCCCCCCCCCCGGGTATAAACGCTCTAATTCTAATTGTATACTAAAAATGTCAAATCATGCAATATCCTTCTAATTTTTCCACCAGTTTTCAGTGGAAAGAATGCGAGACCACTCCATATAAAGATAAGATTTCATTTCCCAAAAATAATAATGATACAATACATCATGTAGCAAGACTTGATATCTGACGGTATCCCATGTTGATCCCATGCAGTCAGCAACTCGCCCGGTCAGTATACTTGGAATAATTTGAAAGATAATCCAGCTATTTATGGCACTTTTTGTCCAGACACACAGACTAACAGAAACATCCACACATCAAGATCACCACGATGGAGTAGGAAAGGAAGGCACACAGAGTATCGTTATGGTATAGACCAATGAAAAGTCTTGTAAATTTAAATGTGGCGGGTGTCCATAAAATTATGATTGTTTTATACCGATCGCATACGTTTAATGAGAGACGTTTAATATATTTCATATGGAAATTCTACTAATCTCATCCTAAATTGAACATATGGAACTATTTAATATTATACAAAAGCTATATATGGGAACATGGTCTATTCGGCGGAAACTCAAGAAACGACACTACATGTAGTTATCTGGCTAAAACATGCACTTGATCAAGTGGAAAACACATCGACTTTCTACCCGAATATACATAAAAGAAACTACAAATTGCGCACGCCAAAGACAATATTTCTTTTTTTTCTAATATACAGTATTACATCTCAAGAATGAGGAGAGTAATGTCTATAAACGATCGCAGTTGCGAAATTTTAAATCGTTCAAAGAATTTTATTGTGAAATGATTTAGTCTCAATATAGTTTTGCATTGCATATATGGCATGGTTCTTACAATTCTCTAATTGGTAAAGCTAAAATTTGCGCGTTGTTCAATATATCCCCACAATTTTATACCCACTGAAAGAGTTGGAGAACATTAACAAAATCTAAAAGATAGCAGTATAGCGGAATTTTCCATCAGTCATTCATTTCAAATAGGGGGTTCCTCAATTTTATTGACGTTCCCATTACTTTCCATTAGGCGCGGAAATAATCGTGAATATCTACAAAACATGTCAGATTTGGGGGGGGGAGTAGCAATTCACTCAACTCGTAGTTATCACTCTCTCTCTCTGTGCAAATATTTAGAAAATTCGGTCCAGTAGTTTTGGAAGGGTGTCGAAATGAACATACAGTACATATAGTTACATAGGAAACAAACAATCAGACATCGACATGAACATACAGTACATATAGTTACATAGGAAACAAACAATCAGACATCAACATGAACATACAGCACATATAGTTACATAGGAAACAAACAATCAGACATCGACATGAATTCAAACGTTCATCAATTGAACTGTTTTAGAGGAAATTGTAAGCTCGCAACATTACGACGTAGATCCGAACACATACCGAAAATTTAGGGAATACTTCAATGTGCTGAGGGCAGTCGGTCTATTGAATGAGGTCAAGAATCAATTGATTCGCAGAAGAAACACACACAAGGCCTGTAGAAATATCACGTGATACGCATCACGGGTGTGAAGGCGCCATGGCATAAATTTGAAGTCAAATGATTGTTTTACACATTATTGAGCAAACCAACATTCTTAGTTCGTGCCATAACCGGCCACCAGTGGCCCTAAACCGCTATAGTTTACGGAACACTGATTAAAAAATATTAATATAATTCGACAGTTCATGCACAGATATGTAAATCAAAGAACTGACGCAAGTGATTCCCATCCATCCAGATATTCTAATATTTGGACCTGTTGACATGTGGCGTTTTACGATTTCCCATGTATTAATCAGAACATGAGAACAAATAACACGACGTGAACCTAATATTTCTTTTTTGATGACTATACTGATAGAGATAAGCTGACAAAATGATATGGTGACATTCTGCTGTATATGGCAATCTCAGTTTAATAAGAGTGTATAGTGTCTATTTATGTCTATTTACGCATTTTAGACAGACTGAGAAGGCGCTTAAATGAGCACAACAACTAAGCTAATTAATGTCAGGTAAAGTTGTTATTATTATTAATTAATTAATTATTAACACGGGAAACTTTCCATCTATAGAGACGAATGTGGTTCACTTGTCAGGCTGATCCAGATAGGACGACCTATAGAGAAAGACATACTGAGTGCTGGTCAACGGACGCAATTCGGACTCATCCTGACGCCACGAAACAAAAGACTGCATTCTTACACTATATCTCACTGATTTGAAAAGGTTTCATAGAATGTGGTTAAACTTGTTTATGGTGTATACTATTGATTCTCTTCTTCGCTTTAAGGAGTGAGATCAGAAGGTATACAAACATTTTTATTAAACCCGGAAAAACTGTTCGAAGTAAAGAGCAAATATGGCTGGCAACAGCACCTGGTTCTCCACCGTACATAGTGGCATTGGATCAGACACAGTCCTTGCCTATAGGAAAGCGATATATTTTCAGGCATTGTTAGTACTGTAGTTCAGTTACAATGCAACCCGGTTGGGGCTGCGCCAGTTGCCAAGTTGACTCACTCCTCAGTGTAATCACAATGGCAGCAGGAAGGCTATTTTTCACTTAGTATTTCCGGGGAAAATAAAAACGGTCGATAACTGGCGCTGCTCATTGGAAAAATAGGTTACTGTATGCCTTTTGGAATTCTGCGTGCTCTTAGCGATTTAAACAACTACGAACTGTCTGAAAAATGGTGGTTACTAAGGTAAAATGTCCATAAAAATATTTTTAAAACAATTTTTATAATATGGGTTGGTTAAATACAGTAGTTTTAAGTTGTTTAGCAGAGCATTGATTGACAATTTTTGTAGATGCCTGAAAAAATTCATGCAGTTATCATTTATTAAATTAAATTTAAGCATTTCTGATTAATTTTGTTTATCTACATATTTATTTACGTCGCCATTTAAGTAAAAGTAATGTCTATTATATAGCTCTTTTCGATGCAATGATAAATCAGAAAGCAAATGTAAAAAAATCACAGTTGCAAACTTATATATCTATAATATATAGATATTTAAAACATACATAAATATAATTTTGATCATACTACTAATGAAATTATCCCGCTAACAGTAGTACACATAACATTTTTAGTTATTATTAGATGAAAAATTCTCATTTTTATTTCAATCCATTGCTTATCACATTAAACAAACCAAGAACAAGACTGATAAGAATTTCCTGATTTTCTGACAAAAATAACTCTTTGTTGTTCTATGAAATTGACTATTAGTGGTCAACTTTTCACGCTGCAAAGGAAAATATGGAAGGAGCCTCTACAGCGTTAGGCCTTTGTTAATAAAATAGCTTATTACTAATTAATTAGCATTCATTAATTAAAAAAATAAAAGCGCGGACCCTTAGATAATGATTTTAGGTTTGGTTAATTATACACTTTTTCCTTAGATTAGATCAACCTTTAGCCATAGAACAGCACAATTCACAGACAGACACGAATAAAAAACACACGTATAGTAAATATATCCGATACCATAATTCGATCAAACTTTGATTGTTAATTAGACATAGTGACTATACTATATGGTGAGAAGTAACAATCCAGTTGGAGTACGGGAGAGTTGAAAACTGTTCAGTTCTATATCGGTTATGGATTTCTGTCTTTTGTTCTTTCTGAATATATCATTTTTAAACTAATTATTATAGGCAAACGTGACGCCGAACGGCCAGTCAATTTCTCTACAACCAGGCAGTTCAAACGCTGCTCAGCAAGAAGTACAGTGGAAGGGTGTAGACTGGTCGACCGGGAGAGGGAAGTTGGATAGTAATGACTAATGAGATTCAAAGAGCCGAAGTGAGGAATCAAATTTATTCTGAGCAAAGCTGACAGGAAGTTGGAGAGAATTTAGTTTTTCATTTTTGCCATTAGCGCTGTACAAGATTTCGCTCCCAACAGTTCGATCTTGCCCTGGCGGAAAGTCTAGAGGATGATTTGATGGGATTAAAAGAATAGGGAGACAGTCAGGCATAGCAGCGTCCCAATCTGCGAAGTGCCCAAAATAGCGGTATAGATAATGGGGTTCAAAAATAAGCATTCAGAGTCACACCATTATAGTTTCATCTTCACCGTTCACACTCCAATACCAACAAGTTGGACTTCTTATACCTGAATGCACTCGTCTATTCTTAGCACTATTGATATCTTACAGTGGAAATATTGATACTTAATGCACAAATTCAGGCTATAATGAAATTAGAATGACAATAGACACTGTGTGAAGGAAAACGGGATACGGAATCAGAGAAATATAGAAATCCAGATCTTGACAAAGACTAGAGCAATCTCTCCAGGCACTAAAAGGGTCACTTCAGGGAGTCCTCTCTGTTCGCTGTGCAAAAGAAGTTGGATAGAAGAAAGTGAGGTTAGCATGGAACTTTACAACGATTCTGTGCTCATCGTAGGCTACCTCTCCCTCTTCTTCTTCCAACACCTCGGCTTTGGGAATATTGGCGGGGCCAGGATCGTCCCACACGATGGGTCGGTCCGGCCCACCCTGCGCAAAAACTCCGTAATCTTGGTAGTCTGGATGGTTTGGGTTGGGATCCCAGAAATTGGAGACTGGCAATGGACCATTTTGGACACCAACAGAGGAAGTGTTTCACTGTTTCTTCAGTTGGATCTCCGAATGTCCACTTGCTAGACCAGCTTTCCACAGGCCCTCCCTTGTTAGTGAGGACCGGTTGCATCTCATCTGACGAATGTTCGCAAATTCTTTCCTGGTGAGACCGTTTGTATTTCTGAACCAGTCGGACCATCTACCGTACTTTATTTTTGTTGTTTCTTTACTTGTGCTCTTGCCGAGTTTAGGCCGATGGGCACCGGTTCTTGTGCGGTGGTTGTAGCCTCTCCCTCTATGACGTTGGCTTGTACAATTCCTAAGATGCCACATTGGCTGTGTATCCACATTACTAGCACTTGGTGACCTTCACGATCTTCATGGTTTCGGGCCATATTTTATCCGCTTTATCCATCCTCCTGTTCCTCTATCTTTATTTGTGAGTGTCCTTTTCAAACCAAAAAGGTTTTCCTGAAACAAATCCTACAAAAAACGGATTAACGGCAAAACCTTCTCTTCAAATACTTAGGTTCAGTCTAAAGAAAGGGTGAAAACACGTCAAAAGACTTGAAATTACGAATCGGAATGGCAAAATCAATTGAACTGACAACACATCTGGAAAGTTCACAGTATTCCAACTTCGCTGAAAGTAGAGCTGGCAGAGTCACTTGTCTGGCCGGTATTAACAGATAGAGAAGAAGTGCCTGGATCATCACAAAGGAGAAGGAAAGGCGAACAGTGTCGATGGAAGTTAGGATAATATCGGCGGGCACTCCGCATCTCCTGGCCAGAAAGGAGAACACATGCCAGTGATTTCAAAGACCTAGGAGTGACACGTGAATTGCTCGGTAAAATCAAGCAAAGCAAATACACATTTGTGGGACATCAACTGAGGATCTAGTACGTGGCAGGAACTATTCAAGCACATTTTCCACCGCGTTCTAGTGAAGAGAAAGAAGAGACACAAGGTCAAAAACTCGATAGGTAAATCACTGACAGAAGTGTCAATATTTATACTATAATATATATATTTGTGAAATTGTCTGTATGTATGTATATGTGTTCCGGGAGGGCGGCCGTTGGTGTCAGCGACCCGAAATTTTGCATGAGTGACCCCCTAGCCCTGAGGGTAACACAGGGGGAGATAGGTCGACTTCCGAGGTCGGGGTCAAGGGGTCAGGGTCGAGGTTAATGAGGCTAAAAACAGTGTGAAATGGCCGTTTCGGGCAGAAAGAAGCCTCTCACAGAAAATCTCATAAAACGAAAGACTAGGGCAGGCTTAGGGTTAGAGTTAGGCATGTGCCCTATTCTATTGCCCAGCAACGCGGATACTCACTGCTAGTACTATATAATGAGGACTTTGAAATTACCGGTTTCGGGGTTATTGCCAATAGAGTGTCTCAATGTATTTTTTCCTTCCACCTAGGTTACTGATATTTACAAGATATGAATTGCTTTCTATTTAATTTAACATATTTCTAAAGGTGAGTAGACAAAAGTGCTGTGATCAGAAGAAGCTAATATAAACTAATTCACATCCATCGAAAACAATTGTCTGGGACATCGACGGATGTACCCACCTATACCAATCGACTTGAAAGAAGCCGAACGATCGTTTACAGCAATGAAGCCAAGCGTCAAAATAAGAACATGACGAAGTGTTCTTTTAATGACGGACAGCGCTCTCCGCGGGAGTTTCAGTGGCGCGGGCTTGAGACATTCATGCAGCGTTTGTTTGATGACGGTCAGTGTGCTGTTGAGTTGTTTCTTCGTTTCGATGCACTCTCAATCTCTTATAGCTGCTCTTTTCTTTTCTTTGGCATTTTGTCGCCAATTACAATCACTATGTCAACTGCTTAATTTCAATGTTATTCAATTTCCAAATCTGCTTGTAGGACATTCATTAGTTAACAAATTATTCAATAATTTAAAATGATTGATTCTTCGTTGTTTTAATGGCTGAATTTCTGGAATTCTGCACTCTGTTTTACGATTAAGCTATTGACAAATGTGGTACAAGAAATCGATCGATAAATCAATAAAGAAAATGCAATATAACTGTGGTCAGTCAGTGGTGATTTCAGTGCGACTTGAGGTGTTCTTTATCTCCACCAAATTTGTATCAAGATCGCATATCAAGAACAGGTAGAAAAGTGACATATAGTTGTGGTCGTTTCAAAAGGGCCTAAAACGGAACATGTGGCACCCATACGAATGAAAAAAAAATCACATAGTGCATGCCCTGCCTCACCATTGAAAGTGTATAGAAAGTTTCAGCTCTTTCTCTCTCTTACACACACACCGGACAGCGCGTGCGCCCTTTTTTATTCACCATTTCTATACATATGCATCTTAAACAGAAACAAAGCTGACATTAACTTAATGGCTGGGTGGAATACTATTAAGACTTTGTCTGGAAATCCACTGGAGTACTTGGAGATCAATTATAACAACCAGGGGGAGTTGCTATTGTGTGTTGGGGGGGGGGGGGAGAAGGCAGACAGAGGGGAGATTTCAAGGTGCTGCATACTGATACACCCTCAAATAAACAAAGCCGATCGAAGCTCCCTTCGGTCTAAGGTGAGCTGTTAATTATCTCCATTACTTTTTTAGCTCTAACATGTCGAGAAAATATTTGCCTGCATAGAAAACAAGTTATTGATTAATCCCACAGCATTACAATAAATTTCTGTATAGCTGCGAGTTTAGTTTCCGATGTTGGAAAACATGTCAGACATGTGAGTAACTAACCCGGGAAAGAATGCAATTATAGAATTTTAATATTTCAAACAAGAGCCCTTGCATTCGAATCTACAGTATTAGGAGCAACAGAGAAAAAAATCGCAAAGAATATTAACGAAGCCACACGTGAGGTTACTCCCAACCAAGGCTCAGGCTTGTGTTACGATAGTGTGACGTGGCGACGGCAAGCATTATATCAATAGCATTTTAAGCAATTTTGACTGCGGGGTCCGTTATTAGAAGAGGGACCCAGGAGAAAAACTTTTCTTTGTAAATTTTTAAAGTCAGACAGCAGGTCAACTAACAACTAGATAGTTGTAGGAGTTAGACACGAAAACAAAGTATATAGCGACGTTTTTTCGCTTTCCAAAAGCCCACGAGACTAGGTCGTTTGTTGAAATGTGGTGTTTCAGCCGTCTGTTGGGATGCTCGTTCGATATACACACAGCAGAAAGTAGGCGCCTTAGAGTTGCGCAACCCACTTGACAAAGATAACATCAATTTCCCGTACACACACACGACAATGATTTTACCTATCGTCTTTCAAGATACGATGCCTAGCTGCTATGTTAAAACACGTCCTGATTAATAAAAAGAGAATAAAATCCTCGGAATGTGATACGATGCCTAGCTGCTATGTTAAAACACGTCCTGATTAATAAAAAGAGAATAAAATCCTCGGAATGTGATACGATGCCTAGCTGCTATGTTAAAACACGTCCTGATTAATAAAAAGAGAATAAAATCCTCGGAATGTGATACGA
>JAUYWV010135258.1:0-10892 GCA_032274565.1 Nematoplana nigrocapitula
CCTCGAAGCTGTGACACCTGGGGGTCTCATCAAAGGAGCCGGACCCCCCCCCCCTCAGATACGAGTCCACCGACACGAATTCCCCTGAGAGACCCTAAACCGTTTAATATCACCCAGATGAGGTTGTGTGATTACCAAACGATAGCCAAACGTTTTCCACAGCATTATGGGCCTCTGAAGGGTGGTCGCAATTTAACCTCTCAGAGTGTCGAATAGGTACCGCTAGGACAGCGTACGATAGGCGGGTGCTACGCCGTGCTGGTACGCGTCAACCAGACAGCCTCAGTTTTGTTCTTTGACGCCATGCAATGATAAATCTACAGCTGGAAGAACTGTGGTTTCACTTTCGACTTGCCTGCACGGTAATCGTCCAAAATGGTGTCCGCTCAGGAGGGACTCCATCGGCGGCTCGCCTGCGTAGCTGCAAGTCCACCTGATCCTAATTGAAACGGATAGCTGGAAACTTTGCTGTCAATTTGATGTCAACACTTTGACAGGTCGTTATGCTGCACATTTAGTTGTATGCCACTGTACATCATTCACTTCGTAGGATGGGCGAATAGACAAGCGATGCTTTAGGGATGATGCTTAGCAACTATCCGCTTTAATTCTAACTTGCCATAGGAGGCTTATCCAAAAGCTTTATTTATGTATGATAAGCACGAAAATTGGTGAAATTAACTAAAAATACACCAGTCAAATTCAACATAATCATCGTTGTTTCTCGCAAAACTGTTTCAACAATCTCAGATTTCCTGACATTCATCTATACTGACGAATAATGAAAACTATCTTAAAGAAATCACAGAGAGGCAGGAGGCTCGCAACGACATCAAGAAATTATGACATGGAGATAAGTGCTGAAAAGAGCAAGACTTCGATTACAGGGAATTGTAACCTCAACATCAATGAAGACATCATGGTTGGAAATGATACATTGGAGCAAGACAGATTCATTCAAATATCTCGGAGTTATCATAACAGAAGACAGCAAGTGCGAAAGGGAAATTAAATCCAGAATAAGATTAGCTACGAGTGCTGTTGCGAGACTTGATAACATATGGAAAGAAAATAATCTAAAGCTTTAGAGATAAAAATCCAACTTCTTTCGTGCTATTTTTCATTTCACTGTGTTATGTGGTTGTGAAAGCTAGACAACAGGAACTCATGCTATGAAGATGCTTGAGAGTTTTTACATGAAATGTTTAAGAAGCATGCTGGGAATAAACTGGAAAGAAAGGTAGACCAATGAATGGGTCAGAGCGGAAATCAGGAAGAGATATGGGCATCTTGACAAACTAGCAGATATACAATAGAGAACATGGATGAAGTCTGAAAGGTATGGACAGGCTACCAGAAGCAAGAATTGGCACAAATAAGCAGAAACCGGACAACGTGGAGGAAGAGTGTCAAGGCTACCAGGATATGGATTATTTGCTGTAACCACCCACTCCTGGACAGGTCACTGAAACACTGACAATACGCTGTGTTGATGGCATTGGGACGTCACCAAATCGCTCCTCTCGAAGCCTCTCCTTGATGCGCGGAATCAAGAAATGGTCACAAGGAGTCAAATCGGAAGAGGAAGGCATTCCCAGCCTCCCATCTTTGCATTTATGATGTGTTCTTTTTACGAATTTTCTGTTGATCGAATCGATAAAAAACGGATACACACTATTTATAGCTAATAGCTATTTGACAAAGAGGTACCAGTCTAGTCCCACCAGAAGAGGACTGAGATCAAGATTAGGCTGGTGGAGATTGCAAGGAATGCCACAGTTAACCTGAGTTTGAGTGGAGCATTGGTTTGTGTATGAATATGAAAGTTGGACATTAAGGAAGCGAGAGAGGAAAAGATGGTGGAGATATTTGAATTGTGGCTGTGGAGAGAAGAGTACTGAGAGTGAGCTGGTAGGAGAGGAAGACAAATGAATGGATCAGGGAATACTATAGGAGTTCCAGAAGAGAAGAGATGACACAATGGAGGGAGAGGTGTGCGAAAGAATGCGAGGACGATAGATGTCCATCACGAAAAATGCCTACAGTTCTAAAAACGACAAAGACGCACTGAACTGACAGGAGCATAACAATTATGTAACAGCTTTCGAATCGTTGTGACGTTTTTGCGTATGTAGCGAGCGCACCCGCAAATCTGCATAGAATCCGAATCAGCTCTTCTGTACAGCTAATGAAGAAGAGTCGGCAGGCAGAATAGCTACGGTGGATCAAAAGAGTAGCAATACTGTGTTATGTGCGTACACACGACTTCTGGGACAGGAAGGAAGGTGTCTTTTTCGACGTGCGAGTGAGAGATATCTAGGACACAGTGCACTCCTTATCTGTGCGGGTAAAAGCCCGGCTTATCCAGAAAAATACTACTGAAATTCTTAGTTGTCAGTAGTACAGGAGGATTGGACAGCGCTGTTTTGGTCTTAGGCCTCATCAAAAATCCATACTTGGTTTGAAAAGGATTAAACTTGCATGAGCGGTGATAGCCAAGTCACCTGGAGCCAAGAGCGATTTAGTTCTGCTCCAGCTGGACCAATGGCATCCTTTTTTTTTACGTGGAGGCCGTCGCCCTCCCAGACCTCCCCACACTTCATGGGGTGAGGGCCTGACCGACTCCCAGTCCATCCTCCGGAGCATAGCCTAGATGCTGTAGCGTCTGCCCGTGCCTCTCCCGGCTGAATGCCACCCATCACGTCGATCTCCATCCAGTTGGTCGCCGGACACTGTGACCTCAAAGGCAGCGCTGAAGGGCTCACTAGAGTCTTCAGCGACTCCACCACTGGGCACTCACCCCTCCACCGTCGTGTGGTGTTCTGTGAAAATTGGGCCTGTCGGTTAAATGGCGACCACCCTTCTGAGGCCCATAATCCCGTAAAAGTTTTGGGTGAGAGCTGGTGTCCACCTCTGTTGGATGTTAATTACACAGACACATCTGACGGCACGGCCTCTCAGAGGAATCTGTGTCACTGGTATCGTATTTGAGGGAGCTCCGGTTCCCCTAACGAGACCCGCTGAACAACAACGACGACGACAACATCTATGGCAGGCGAATACCGCAATGAAGCATTGCCTCATCGAAAGAAAAGATATTAGCAGATATCTAAGGATGCGAAGCTTCGATGTAACAGGGTGGGAGTTGAGTTAACGAAAGTATTGTGCCAGATAGTCTATGTTCTACGGGTATAAATAAAAAATGGAGCAGTAATCTAGAAACTTAATTATTATTTCCTACTTCTCTCTCTCTCGCCTCAGACAAAGCTGACGCAGTTAGGTGAATATCGTTTTCCTGAGCAGTGAAGTCAATCTTCTAAGACAAGCGCTCGGAAAGAATTAGTAGTTTCTTCCATGGGGATACGAATCGAAACAAAAGAACAAAGTCTCATATTTGAGCATCCCCCACCATCCCCATATATAATACTTACTTTTGCTGCTGACTTTCACTCACCTCCCTGTGGATTCTTATACTAAATTGTCTTGCCACAACTCCGCCTTTACAAACCCCTGGCACTCTCTTCGTCCCCTAAGATTCTTACCTCCGCTGCCTCTTTCATCCCCTCTGTTGACGCGCAATAACTATAACAAAGGTGTGTGTATCCATGGCGATCTAGGGGACGCTCCTTCTTACTTGAGGATAGAGTCAGCTGTTGTTGTTGTTGTTGTTGTTGTTGTAGAATTGATAGACAAAGCAGAGTTTGAATTTTTATCGACACAAATCAGGGGTCCTCAGTCTATGCGTTGTCGGCACAACCAATAATAAAAAGGTCTCCATTCGACAGCGGCTCGATTCGTTGAACCAATTCAAATCTGCTATCGTTACAACCAATCGTAAAACAGCCTCATTTCGACAGCCGCTCGATTCGTTGAACCAATTCAAATTTTCTATCGTTGCAACCAATCGTAAAACAGTCTGATTTCAACAGCAGTTCGATTCGTATAGCCAATTCACCATTTTTGGCACTATAGCTATTAGGAAAACTGGTTTATTTTTATAAAGTGATTTTAATTCGACAGTCGCAGATGAAGGTGGAAGAAAACACCAAGATAAAAGCATACCACTCAGAGCAGTGAATGGGGCTGTAAAGCAGAAGATTGATGAAAATAGAAAGAACCTTGACCAGGAAAGAAGAGGTGATGCGGCCCAGATAAGGACAGAGCACTGGTACTCACTGGATACCTACAGAAATGAAATCGGGAATGCGGAGAGTGACACATGCCGCCGGTGGCAAGAAGAAAAGGGACATGGACACAGAAGGGTGCCTAAACCTGATGCCTGCCCGCTTGGAGGTTTTCGGGCCAAGTGTGAACTGGTCAAGTATTAACTCTCTGCTTGCTTATTTTGTCCACCTTTCTATTAGGCAATAACTATTATAATAAAAGCTATTCGCACATTTCGAAAAGAACTGCCGTTTGTTTTGTTACACGCCATCAAAGGGTTCCAGCACCAGTTGTTGTTCCTCATCTGAATTATATTTGCGGTTCGCGTCTAATTTCGCATTCCATTGCTTTTCATTTCCTCCCCTGGTTGGACTGGAGTCGAACATCCATCCAGGCGAGAGACTATAGAGTTTGGTGTGGGCTGAGTAAACACACAGAGAGAGGTTAGATTGTATGCTCGGGCGAGTGCAGGGAACTGGCAACCTCCCCAAGCAAAGCAAGCTTTTGTAGCGGGCAACAGGATACCAGCAACAGAGGCGAGATCTATTGATTGGGAATATATGAACTGGATAGAAATGAAACGTTTTTTCTTCTCTCTCTGTGCCTGATGTGATCCGTTGGTATCTGTCTGAATGGGTTTGGATTGAACTCGTAGCTGTGTCACAGATCATTTCATTCGAAGTAGGAGGAGGGATTTGAATCTGTTTCTCTTTCGCTGTCATCCGGATACTCTTAGTGTAGGAGTGGTAGTTGTCATGCAATAGTAGGTGTCAGTGAGACACTACGAGCGGGGTGTAGTTCTGCTTGATCTATATCTCTCTTCACTCTCACGCTCTTTTTTCACGCTTTCTTTTCTAATCACTTTCTCTCTCCTCACTCTCTCTTTCACTCACACACTTTCGAATTCTATTACTCTCTTTTACGCGCACTTTCACTTTCTCTTTCACTCGCACACTCTATTTCACTTGTTTC
This sequence comes from Nematoplana nigrocapitula, assembly GCA_032274565.1. Lineage (NCBI taxonomy): Eukaryota > Metazoa > Platyhelminthes > Proseriata > Nematoplanidae > Nematoplana > Nematoplana nigrocapitula. The sequence goes on from JAUYWV010135258.1 coordinate 5,137, forward strand.
TCTCCTCTCTTCTTTCATTTTCTACTTTTTCATTTACACGCTCTTTCTCGCTCCTCACTCTCTGTTTCTTTTTCTCTCTCTTTCACTTAATTTTTTCAATTACACTCTATATTCTTTCTCCGCAATCTATTTGACTTTCTCTCTGCTCACTCTCTTTCACTTACTGTATCTCTCTTTCTCCTGGCTCTCTTTTTTCTTAATCTTTCTCCTCACTCTCTTTCACTTTCTCTTTATTTATCTCTCCTCTCTCTTTCACTTACCCTTTCTCTCTCTCACTCATTGTTCACTCTCTTTCCCTCTCTTTTCTCTCAACACTCTTTCGCTTGCCCTATCTCTTTCACTCACACACTCTCTTTCTTTCTCTCTCTCTCACTTTTTTCTCTAATCTCTTTCTTTCATTTACTCTTTTTCACGTATACACTCCCTGTCTTCTCTCTCTCTCTCTCTCTCTCTCTCTATCTATCTATCTATTTATCTATCTATCTATCTTTCACTTTTTTCACTTACACACACACACACACTCTCTCTCTCTCTCTACTTTATCTCCGAAATCTATTTTACTTTCTCTCTTCTCACTCTCTTTCACTTAATCTGTCTCCACCACTCTCACACGCTTGTAAGTTGAACTACCCTTCAGAAATGACGTGTTGACTGCACAAATAACAGCAGTTTGATTCTTCAGTCCTCTGAAACCATTTCTCATTCATTTCACCTACATACTGTTGCTAAAATGTTTGTGGGAAAACCAAAAGTTTGCCACAGATCAATGAATGAGTCTTTTTTTATTTGTTTAGGCTGTAGGATAGTGAAATCCTATAAAACATTTTGTTAGGCTGTTCATCATAGCGTGCTGGGTGTGCTTTCTATAGAAAAAACATTACCTTCGGTCGTTGGGTGTAATTTGGTGTCTGGATGGATCCATATTGAAATTCAGCGTCGAAAAGCAGACAGAAATTGTCGAAGCGTAATCTCTCCAGTCTCCCCCTCTCGCTCATTTGTGCAGTTTGTGAATCGGGGATTCTATTTCATCGAGATGTCCCTATAGTTGCTGTATTATCTCCTCCACTTTTCAAATCTCTGACTGTGTTGTCTGTCGTGTTTCTGGTTGGCTGGCTGTTGATTTGGCTTGGGTCACCGCAGCTTTCCAGTGCCTATCGTACGGAAGCAAATGACAAGCCGTAAACCTCTCCCATTTAACTGCAAAGGCCAAAAAGCCACCAACCAGTTCCGCCATATTCCAATGAGATGTGCCCAACAACTGCATGCCCCATTGTTTTCGCGACTCCTCCCTTTTCCCTCCTCTGGTGCTACACTGCACTGCACTCCGCACACACAAAGTAAAGTGAGTGACAGGTGCGGATTTCCTGATTGTTTTTTTTAGAGCTGGTGGTGCTGTTCGAAATGACTCTTTGATGACCTCTCTACGTACTCTCCACCTCATCCTCCCCCGCTCACGCTTTTTAGGTTTGCTTCGGATGCGGCCGCTTTAGTGATAATTAGCTCGCTACATTGACGAGACTTCGCATAAGATACCAGCCAATTCAAATACACCATATTCCCAGTTCTCACCACTTACTCAGAAATAGAGCTCAAAGTAATTGATGGAATAACCACGATGCTACCACTCGTGCAAAACCACCTGTCCACCGTGTCCAAGGGCGGGGCCTTGCGAAACTGCCCAGGAAGTTTCCAATAGCCTCCAGGCCCGAACTCCGAAATGGGGAGAACGGTGGCAGGTATGAGTTTAGCTAGGTTGTATGTTGTAGTTCAATGGAGGAGACCTGTACTATTTTACTGGCAGAATAGTAAACAGAACACTGCAACAAAACGGCATCTGCGACCAGCCACTTCTTCTGTGCCGGGACCCTTCAAGGTTGTTCGGGATCATTTCCCAAGTCGTCCGCGATGTCACCTTCACGCGGTGAGAGCGATCTGCCCTAAGCTGGTTCGTCGTGAAGAGATTACGAACGTCACGGGCGCAGGGGGCTCCCGTGTGTAAATAGGCTGCACGGATTGGGAGTCTCGCAGGGACATGCAAACACTACCGTAGCCTCGGCGCTACAGGTGCCCCTTGGGCGGTTCTAGGTGGGCGTCCCAGAGGGGAAAGTTGCCGACCAGACGGCGGACATTGCTGGCCCATTTGGGGACTGGACAAGAGGAAAGATCCATCCAATATGAGTTTGGGAAGAAGAAAGAGAGTTGGTATAAAATAAAGAAAGTTTAAGATACATTTTAGATCTCAGGAGCCTGTTTCATAAAGCTTAGCAATTAGGACCTCCTAAATAGCTGTTCTGCTAAGTACTGTTTCATGAAACACTGCCAATGAGAATAGTTTTCTAGTCAAGTAAATTAGTTGCAATCGATATCACAACACTGAACCGTGCACACAGACGAGGAGGTCTGTGCAATTCAGCACGTGCCATGACCTACAAAACAGTGGGCGCCGTGCGAAATATGAGATAACAATAGATCGTTGGAGACATTGTGATCGGATGTGCAAGAGGTAGAGAAAATATTGCCAGCTAGTGGGCCTGTTTGCTCACTTGTCCACGCTTTTAGAAAGAGGTTGTGGTACTTCTAATTTAGCAGTGTATATACAGCTACAAATTTAGGAGCTCCTAAGTTATAGGAAACAAACAGACCTTAACGTATAATTTACGAGCTCGTACAGTGATCGCCAAAAAATGACGTCACCGACTTAAACTCTTATCTTATTGGTTCTATTTGGGGAATTTTTGGAGTAGGGTTTACTGCTAAATTCAGCCCCTCCTAAAATTAACAGGTAGTAAATTGAGGAGCAGGCTACTATAGCAGTTTACTCATCTTTTAACATTTCTTGGGTGGCCTAACCGGATGAATGACTTGACTATAGGCGGAATTAATTTTTTCACCTCAAAGTGTGAAGTCGGAAGAAATTGAATTTTTCCTCTCTACGACCCGTATAGCGACGGGGGAAGGGTTCGGTTGTGTTTTCTTTTCTTCTCATCTTTCTCCCACCCCTTCCCATCGGGGGAGAACACGTTCGTCTTCCGTGCCTGCCTGCCCCCGCATGGATGTCAGGGATGAGTAGCTGTATTTGGGCTCCGCTGACAAACATCCCGGAACAAATGTGCCAATGTAGTTTAGGTGGTAAATAATTCGTGAGACTATGATGACGCATGACCGATACCGGTTGCCTCCTGCGGCTTCCCCTTTATCCCTCCGGACACGCGGGATGATTCACTCCACCGACAGACTCGGGGAGATGGAGAGAGTATTTGCCCGAATGCATTAGTTGATTTGTAGGAATTTGTCATGCAAGAGATGCTTTTAGTGGCGTATACAATTTGATGTGGGAGAACTGAAGCAAACTAGAAGCAGTGAATACTTGCTTTAAACGTCGCAGACAGCAAAGATGATATTATGTTATGACTCTGAAGGCGGGAGATGTTAAAAGAGACTGGAGCCTTGCAAATAACGTTTCTCTTTTTATTCCAAGAACAATAAAACTGAATAGGCAATCATGGCACTCTCTTTTCACTGATAAGGGTTCAATTGTCTGAGTCTTACACTATACCATGAGCCAGTTTGGCTTGCATTTTTTCCACCTGACAAGTCCTAGCCTTCCCGAAGAAGAATTAAATGCCAGACAATCCGGCAGTGAGTACCTAGTTATCATTTGTGTACCAGTGTGAGAGAGTTGTATTTCCATAAAAAATCGATCGTCTATTCAGTAATCTCCACCCAGGATCATTGTCAGTCCGGCGAATTCAAGCAGCAGAGAGGAGACAGTGTTAACACTCCGATTAACTGCTTCTCAGATCTGTGGAGGGAGACAGAAGGGAGAGGAAAGCGACCAGACAGGGAGAAGGAAGATGTCATTCATACACGCGCTATAGAGAGCTAGTCAAGCTTGAGGATGATGGAAAGAGGATTCAGTACATCACCCGGCCCCACTCACAGAGTGAAGGTGCACACTGCTGCCTATAATTTACAGTCAACTTTTCTCTGAGCAAGAAATCACCGCGGAACAAGCTGGCAGATTGGATGGAGGTGCGAACCAGAATTGCATGGGGAACCAGCGTGACAAGGCCCTCCTCGACACTCTGTGGAAATAGAAAAGTATCATGATAAAGAATAAGGCGAAGATAGGGATAGTTGGACTGAGGAAGGCATTCCTATAGGTGCACCCACGGTCACTCCGATGATGATGGTGATGCATCTAAAGGAGCGTTTACATCCAGCGTGGAGAGGCTGTAGTACACAGCATGTGCGGATGTATACACAGGTATTTAGACAGAAGAGTTTGTCCTGACTCAATTTGCGTTCATTGTAAATCACGCACACCTTTTAAAACCTTAGTCATAGTGAATTCTTTTTCTTCAAAAAAGGGCGACATATAAATAAAAAAATTGACAATTTAGAATCTCCCAGTTGGTTTCTGACGGGATTGGCTTTACGCAAATGGAATTCGGGAAATTCCAACGTTACCGAAATCCTTCAGAAATTTTGCTTCCTTAGATTTCTGGATTCTGGGTGCATTTCAAGGCAACAACGACACGCCGAAGCCTGGAAGAAGCAATGAGAAATGCTTCAGAATGGGAAATGTAGGAATGTATATACACGAGTGATGTGAATAGGTCATTGTAGCTACACAAAGATGATAGTGTACTACATTTTCTTGTTTCTAGGTACACGCCGGGTGTAAACGCCGCTAAAAAAAGGAAGAACGTAAGCCAACAATATTGGACAAAAGTTATATGTGTATAAGAGATCGAAAAACTGATGGCTTGGTTATACCACCCATAATTGAAAAGGCGTCTGAAGTGTCCATCTTATTTCGAACTGTCACTCTTTCCGATTAGGCACATACAACTCGTAAGTACTGCACATGTATGCCGAGGGAAATTGACACAGTCGAGAGAAGATTTGGAGGACGCAGAAAACACTAGCTCAAATAACAAACTGCACAACCATTCTATGGTTATGGTCAATCTAAAGTGCAATGTCTGAAGCTCACATCGATTGTGCATTGAGCTGGGACTGACTTTTGGGGGGGGGGGGGTTGGAAACAGTAAAAGCTTCCACTTTAGACCAAAGAATTTCATGTTTTCTCTTTTCCGGATATTCCCAATATGGCTTTCTCGTATTGTTCTTAGTCATATATTGCCACCGTAGATGATTTCTTCCAACGTATCTCTTTCTTTTTATAGTATTAGTTAACTTCGTTGGTCGCACTGCTGCATAATTACGTCAGCTGTGATATGCCTCCAAGGAGACGATCCAATCCAAAGTGAAGTGCTGTGGAGTTGGCTTTTGGTTGACAAACAAATTGAGGAGATAATTTACATTTGACACTAATGCACTCCACAGACTGATTTTGCACATCAACGCTCACTGCGACTAATCATAATCATAATCAGCCAGTGGATATAGTGTTCTCTACCTGCGTGGAAAGTCAGAGATTTGCAGGTGACACATTTTCGGAAAAGCTTGAAATGTCGCAAATAATTTTTTATAGCTCTCATGCTCCCGCTTCGCCGCAAAAGCTTAACAGCAGAGATCACATTTTGCTGTCGTCACTCTAACAAGTCGTGAGTTGTGCGAACAACCGACTTGGCCATCAGCAATAGGGGGCGTTTAATTGAGAGATAGTTTCGGTTCAGAGATATTTTATGGCAACGATTGTTCATTTTTTCTCTTCATTCAAATCTCCTCCATGCTCACCATCCACTGTAGCCAGTTGACCAAGTTGTCATCTCTTCTCTGCCTTTCAC